>JAPYYW010000006.1:0-209681 GCA_030522545.1 Cremastinae sp. A BG-2022a | reverse complement strand
CTCATAATCAATTTATAGAGCGCATTAAACGAAATTGTATGAAGTATACGCTTAGAATAATTGTAAAACATCAATTCAAACATGTTGAAACGGAAAAAGAGGCCGCGTTGCTGCTCGTAATTTTAAAAATTGCACTTTTTTATTTCTTCATTACTTTGTAATTTATTAGTGAAATAATTTGTCGAAATAATACTAATTATATAAACAGTGCGTATTATTCTCTCTCTTTTTTACTACATTTTTCATAAACTAAAAAAATGATTGTGAATAGAATTGTAAGTGAGATGTCAATAATTTGTGATGTCGTATATCTGAGAAGTGTAATCGGAGTGACATTTATTCGTCAC
The DNA here is from genome assembly GCA_030522545.1 of Cremastinae sp. A BG-2022a. NCBI lineage: Eukaryota > Metazoa > Arthropoda > Insecta > Hymenoptera > Ichneumonidae > Cremastinae sp. A BG-2022a. Next base: position 209,334 of record JAPYYW010000006.1, on the reverse strand, counting down.
AATGAATTCCATATAGCTGATGGGACACGCGAATAAGTTGTTCCTCGTGATTTTTTACGAACAAAGTCAAAATTTCGGTTCCCGATTTTTTTTTCATTGCCGAGCGGATGAGTCTGTGGAGTCGGGAAAAAGTGACGTTAATACATCGGGAGACACGCCCGCATCGGGGACAATTTTAGTGGGGCACATCATACGGCCTGCGGCTTATAAGCGGAGCCAGGACAAAGCGCACGAGTAGCGCGCGTGAGAGGGAACGAGCGAACGAAGAGAGAGAGAGAGAGAGAGAGAGAAAGGATACTCGCCTCTCTCTCTCTCTCTCTCTCTCTCTCTTTCTCTCTATTTTTTTTCCTTGTGTATATTCTCTCTTTCTCTCCCGCGATCGCCTTCCGTCGCTCATCTCTTTCTCGATTTTGTCAAACGAGAGAAAAAGAGGCCGGGAGGAAGCAGAGAGCGAGAGCCCCGGGAATGGGAGGAAAAAGGACGGGAGATTACGAATATAATGGAGGGAAAGAGGGAAAGAGAGGAGAGCTATTATAATACGCGGGGATCGCACGGGCCCAGCGATCACCGCTCTTTCGTCGATGAGCCGATGTCTGGCCTCGTCGGATGTTGTGTCTGGCCTCCGGCGCTCTTTTCTGCACTCGCACACACTCGCCCGAAGGTCCTCGGCGGGAGGGCAGTCCGCTCCGAGTCTCCATTCTCCGTCTCACTTTTTTCTCTTTTTCTCTCTCTCCTTCTTTTCTCTTCTTTTCTTCATTCTTTCGCTCTCTCTCTCTCTCCCTCTCTCCTTTATAGTGCACAGTGCCATCGACTGTATTCCTCGTTCGTGCTCCACATTGTGCACGTAAACATCCACGCGATGCCGATCGACACGCCCAAAACGTGAGAACAATCGGGAAAATAATGATATTTCTTTTGTTTCATCTTTCTCCAGTTCGAATATATTGTATATGAATATTATTCATATACACTTTGAAAGAATTTCTCAGTTACGAGTTTCCTAATCGTCATCAAATTTTTATACGACATTTTATAAATAATATTTAATAAAATACGTAAAATTTTCAATAAATTTTACATACATTTCGGGCATAACATTCAAATTGGCGCATAAAAAGGTTTAATTAAATTGTAGATTTTATATTAATTACAAGAAATGTTTTAAAAGAGACTGTCGGCAAAGTGTGCAGCCGAAAAATTTATCTCGAAAATAATTCAGAGAGGTATTTCATGCGTTGTTTATTCTCGCGGATGACGAAGATAACGCGGAGAACGTGGAGCGCGTTTGCATGGGAGAATCTGGTATGTGCGTTAGCGTGTGCGCGGTCAGGGCACGTCAAGTGCGCGCATCGTGCGCGTTGCACAATTGGCCGTGGCGTTTATGTGGATATCGCCGTTCGGGAGCGAGAGAGACGGCGAGGGCGGCTGCTCCGATGAGACGAGAGGGGGGAAAAGGGGCTCGCAGGAGATAAGAGCGTTGCAGGAGACTGTATTTTCAAGGCGCAGGAATTTTTATCTCGGAGCGCGGCTTGCACCAGCGCAGCGACCGAGAGAGCGCATAAGAGACTCGAAAAAAAGAGAGCGCGAGTGTGACAGAGAAAAGAAAACATCAGAAAAATGATACCAATGCGGGAGGGACGATCTTATACGCGCGCACACACGCACAAACGTCAATAAAGAGATCTCGCTCTCGGACGAAATATTTAACGGGTCTCAAAAAAAAAAGATCATGGAGGAAAACGTTTTACTTTTCTTGGAAAACTCGGTCGAGCGAGATAATTTATATTTTGAAAAAGAGAAGACTATATTTTATAAAAATGTAAAAAAAATCTAAGTAAGCCTTTCTTGTGATAAATCATAAATGGTTGCGTTAAGTAGTTCATTGTAAATTTAAAATTAAAAAAAATGAATCATTGGAGATATTTTTTTTCTAAATTTTTAACATATTTTTCGAATACCGAGGAAAAAAGAATAATAAATATAAGATATAGGATTATATAGAGAAGATTGCGTGTGTTCTGGGATAAAGGACGTGAGAAGTGACAGGATCAGTCGAATAGAGCAAGAAAAAAGATCAAAAGAGAAGTAAAAAAGGAAGAAAAAATAAAAAGGGGAAAATATAGAGAAAAAAACAACGATCTATAAATGTAAATTTGGACGAGTCAGCCCCGCCACGTTTCGGATGCAGTTTCGATTTCCCTCCGCGAGAGCGCTCTACCTCTCGTCGCTGACTCACTAACTCACGCAGCGGGCTCTCACCCGGCACGCCACCACGAAATTTATTCAAAAGAAGAGCAGCAGCCCGTTCGCCCTTCTTTATCTCTTACCTACATATTATTTCTGACACTCTTTTTCTCTTTCTCTTCTTTGCTCCCTGTCCAAACTAGTTTTCTCCATTTATCTATATCGCGTTTTTTTTTTTAATTTCTTTGCTCGTATAACATTCAAACAATATCGTTCTTGAAAAAAGTCTTGAAAATAAATCAACGGGAGATTCTTTCAATTACGATTGTCGGCGATGCTCCCGTGACCCGTTGGCATCCGTCGTCTCGACATTGAGAGTAAGATTCCACTCTATCGTTCAATGTCAACGGATCGTTGCACCGGGATTCAGAATGAAAAATAACGGAAAAAAAGTACTGATATCGGTGTATTTATAAAGTGTTACTGAAGCAATAATTCACTCGATTTTTTCAATCAAGAATTCTTAATTGTGGCGAAGCAGAGAAGTTAAAAATTATACTGTTAAAAAAATAACACCCTTTTATCGATAATACTTATCACTGAAAGAAAACTTACCTGAAACTTTTATTATTATTAAGAAGACATATCAAAGTTTTACATTACAAAAATCATTTTCACGATTCACATAGAATTTTGTCAGTGGTGGTTTATAAAATGTTTATCACAAAAATGCTTGAAAGCAAAAATTTAAAATAAACTCAAGTTCTGTCGAAGTAAATCCACGTATGGGATGCAAATGAGCGTCTGCATGAAAATTTCAGAAATAATACATTTCTTTGTCATGTAAAAAGAAGCGAGGAAAAAAAGTTCGTTGCCCGTTTTTACGAATTTTTCTCTCCAACGCGAATCAAAGGGATATACATTTCCCTTCGTACACTTTTTTCCATAAATCCATAAAACTGAAACGTGCGTTTTACGATTATACTCTCCCCACCTGCGCGCATTGATCCTTTTTCTGCACCGTTTGCTAACCTGTACACGCAGTAACGTCATTGTATAGCGATGAACTAGTCACTTTCGTGTAAGGCTTGACTATATTTTCTTTCCTGATTTATTTATATTTGTTTCTATTTATATATCATTGTATTTTTTGAAATAATTTAGTTTACATTTAAACATGTATTTTCAGTTATCTTTTAGTTTTTAAACTTTCGTTGAACTTTGAAGTCAACTCTTCAAAAATTCAAATGTAAAATAGAAAAACGAAAATAATTGGTTCAACTTTAAGAGCGAATTCGATCATCAATTGTCTATGCATCGTGTAGGAAAAGTATTTTTAAAAGTACTGATATATAAAAAATTCATGATAAAAAGCCCCCAAAATTGATTTTTACGATATTCACGATATTTTCGTGAATTTATATTCTTAATTTTCTAAGAGTTAAAAAAAAAACTCGTCAGCAGAGAAAATTCTCGAAAAAATCGAATCCTGGTCACGAGCTCTCGCCCTATCGTGGCTCGCAAAGTATTTCGTTCGTGTACACGTCGTTTTATGATGGGAGATCACACGAGAATGGAGAGGGAGAATCGTCAGAATCGCAATATTCGGTGTTGGCGAGCATTCCGTTGATGATAGCTCATCGCTATTGGGGTGTGCGATACACAGCGAGAAAAAGCGATGAGAGAAAGAGAAAAGTCCCGAGAATGAAGCAAGAGAGAGAGAAAGGGAGAGAGAGAGAGAATAGGTATTGCACGAGGTGCATTAGCCGTCAGGAGGAGGAGGTGGCGGAGGGAGGGAGAGGGAGTAGCAGTTTGCCATTCGAAGGGTTCAGTGTCTCGCAATGACCCCTGCGGGAGCAGAATCGCGCGCAGTCGTCAGCGGCGTTCTTGCCCCCGAGCCAACAACTTCTATTACTGTAGACAAGTAACCAAAGGGAGGAATGACCCAGAACCTCTTCCTTTCCACCCCTTCCACCGTCAGCCACTTCCACATCACGCCCATAGCACTGCGAACGTTCAATTCTTCTCTCTCTCTCTTTTCCTCCTCTTCCTCCCCCCCCCCACCCCTCCATCCTTTCTCATAGAATTACCAATTTTACCAATCGACCATTTCCCATCGAATTTTCATGTGCGCTCATCCTCTTCCTTCTTCCTCTTTGACTGGCATTTCAGGAAGGGACAATAACGCTTTTTTTTATATTAATCTTTCTCAATGCTTCTTTTAGCTGCTATTTTATGATTGAGCTACTTTTTGGAATATGTGAGAATTAATGGGAATGAAGTACATTGGATTTGTTTCAAAATTTATAAGAAAGTTTAGCATGGATTCTTTTTTGTCTTCATATCACTTTTTTTGCTTTATCGTTTCATGTATTTCGATGGCTCAAGATATTCAAGAAATGACATACAACTTTATGAGCTGATTTTAAAATATGTTCGAATGAGAATAAACTGGATCAGATTTATTTGAAAATTCGTATAAGAGACTTATAAATTTTTATGTTTGTCAGAAGATTGAACATGAGCTTCTTGTCTTCATATCGCACAATTTTTTGTTCCATTGCTTTTCATGTACTTTAACGCGCCTGAAAATTGTCAAGAAAAAAAAATAAAATGGAGAGACACACGGCGAAGGGGAATTCTCGACGCGTCGTCACTTTTTTTTCAACGGCAGAATTCTTGGAAGTTCATACATTAGCAATTTTTTTTACGGTGAAATAGCAAAGTTGCTTCTGGCGAAGAAGTGCGAGCGAGAACGACTGGTAGACGCCAGGAAATTGGCATTGCTCGCGGGGTTGACGTTCTCGGTCGCACGCGGAGAGACTCGACTGCACCGGCGCGGCTTTTTTATTCTGCACGCCCGTACGTCTGTGCGAACGCGGATGTACGCGAAGTTTCGTACATAATGTGGCGGCGAAAACGGAAATAGGGTATCGAGGCGAGTTACATAAACGCGCAAGAAAGGGGAAAGGGGCCGAAAGAGGGAGGAAAGGATCGCGTTGCACGAGACTCCTCGGCGTGTGTGGGTGCCACGGGTGTACGCGCGGACCCGATCGCATGTTCCCTGAAACCTGGCCTGGCTTCGTCGAAGCTTTTCTCCTCTCTCTCTCTCTCTCTCTCTCTCTCTCTCTTTCTCTCCAAACCAATCACCGTTACACACTCGCACTTTTATCCGCACGTACATTTTATTCACGGAGAAACTTCGGAACAACTTTTATCCAACCGTCACTAAATTTTTGATTCGTCAAGGTTCGTTATTAATCCCCTCTTCAACAACTGGAAAATTAAAAGCAATTCTTTATAATTAATATCTTGTTGATTTCGACGCTGGGAATTTATTGCGGACGAATTATTGCAAGGTTACAAAAAATATTATATTGATCTTATTCTAAATATTTTACTTTAACGTGATTATATTAAAAAGTGGAAATTGAACTGATAGTATAATTACATTTTTGGCACTATATATAATTATAGTTCGCTTTGATCTAAAATTCCTTTTTTTCATTTCTTTTTTCAAATCGTTTCGCGAAACGAGAGTGAAAAATTAATGGATTACCGACAGCGGAGAATTAGGAATTAAACGAGGCGACGCTGATCTCGTTTGTCTCTTATTCTGACGCGGGCAGTGACCTCGTCTGCGAGCTTATCGAAGTTTAAGGTCCCAAGCAGCTTTCTATAGTGTGAACCTGAAATGTGGCAGGTTCGTCACAAGCCCGTGAGAGAGAGACGATCTCTCTCGTTATTGGAGTAGCGAAGGTTACGCGAGAGGCTTCGATCACTCTACCGAACGTTTTACGAGTTTCGCTCGAGAGGAATCGGCGTATCGTAAAACGAGACTGTGGGAGAGAATTCGCTTTTCGAGCCCTCTTCACGTTTCGTCCCCTCTGCCTCGTTATCAATTCCCTTGTTCTTCTCAAAACTTATCTTCGCCACGTCTCGTATATCGCGTTCAATTTTCCCCTTTACGCCCGATTTTATGCTCCGATCGATTCATGGAGGAGTCCATGGTTCACAAATTTGGTGATTCATCTCACTCTTTGTCTTCAAGCAACATATTTTGCCTCGCAAAAAAATTATTCTCGCGACTTGCATTTATATATGTACATGCAAAGCGAAATCTCAACTCGGTTCTTACTTGCTTCGAAAGTTTTACGTGTAGATATTTGTGCGAACGACCGTATATACATAATGAATAAAAAATGTAGATTTTTTATCATTTATCAGAAGTAACACAGTCGAATGCAAACTTTTACTCACATGCACTTATGAGAAAAGTCTATAATGTTATATAGAATTTAAGAAAAAACTTTGTTGGTACTGTTTCGTATTATATTCTCAAAAATAATATTAAATTTCGACAATTTTTAAATCCAAGATTTACTTATAAAATAATCAGAATAGTTGAACAGTAAATTTTCTACACGGAGATAATTTAATACGACAAATTAAATAGCAAGTTTAGAAATTCTTAGGATTAAAAAATAAAAAGCATAGCAATTTTCATCATTTTATAATTATAATTAATATATGCTTCAAACGAAAAATCCTCACATTTTTCCAATCTTTCGTATAAAGTATATATAGTGATTACTCTCGTATTTGTATATTTGCAAATATATTTGTAACCAATGTTACTCATTACTCAATATGACCCTGAAATTGAATTTTCGAAAAAAAAAATGTCTCGCGATATGTTGTTTTTTCGAATTTTATTTCCGTACGGTCGAATGAGAGTCGAGGTCGTGAATCGGTCCGCCGGGCGGGTGTCGCGGGAGAGAGAGGGAGCGGAGGGCGCACGCGAGGGTGGAAATAATGTGTAGCTCGCCGGGTGTGTAGTACCCGCGGTTGACGTCGACGTGTCGCGGTGCCGTTGCACTGCACTGGGTGAGGGTCATTACTCCGAGGCAAGGCGAGCCGGTGACCTCGGCGCCAACGCCCGGAATCGATCCAACCCCCTAGCAGACGCGCGAGCCAGACGCGCGGCGAGAGCGGGGCTTCATTTTGCGCTGGTGCAATGCACCGTCGCGCTCCCCCTCCTCCTTTATTTCCCTCTTATTTTTTACCGTGTACATGTGCGCGCGACCCTTTCGACGGCGGTCCCGCGACGCACACGGAAGAATCTCCCTCCTCATCATCCTCTGTGTGTATTACGTGTTGCAGCTCCGACGACTTTCCGGAGCCTCCCCTCCTCCCCTTTTTTACCCTCCTACCGTGTGATATGTGTTTGCTCTCAGTCTGCAGACTCGTATCAACGACGATCCGACTCTTTTTTTACAAGTTCCCCGCTGCGACACTCTCCTCTTATTCTCGCCTCAGATACTCTTTTCAGTTTCATCTTATTTTCCCCACTCTTTCGGGATCTGTGACGCAGTCTCTTATTTTCAAACAATCCATTGTAATTCACTGCTACTATTTTGACACTCTGTTACTGAACTGATTGTAAAGCTTAAAAAAATTAGTCACTCAATATATGGTTCAAATGATATTTCATTCGAAAGATCTGCAAAATTAACAAACATTTTCTTATTCTTATTGCGGACAATTTGTGAACTTGTTATATTATTTTTAATCTCTGCTTTTTGTCAGTTTTATGTACATGATTCATTTTTTGTGTATGGCTTTTTTGAGTACATAGCTCTGAATATTATTTTTTTTGTATATATGTATGGTTGATTGCTCTTCCGTTCCGGCGCCAGGTAACGTCAGACTTCTCTATTTTTTGGGTCTTTGAAATTTCTGAAAATGCGCACAGATGGCAGGACGTTAGAATAGGTAGGGTTCTGGGACTTGGTCCCTTCTCAGAGATGGCATTGCGAGTTGTGAGTTATTAGTATATTATTTTGTAAAGTTTTTGGCTGTATTGGAAGATTAACCAGAGCCATCTGTATTTTATTATTCAATGAAAAAATTATATACGTCAAATAAAAAATTTGGGTCTATTGGATGAAGGACAATCATGCTTTTCATCTGGCCTGTTTTTAAAAAAATGGGTGCCCATTTATGACTTTATATTATTTGTTTTAATTTTTTTTAAATATCTACATACTAAATTCATTTTGCTATACATAATATCCGTTACATAATTTATAGTAAAAAATAGTGTATATATAATAATTGCAGAAATTGCCTTTTCATTTCAATATAGAATTACCTTAATTTCTTTTAAGAAAGAAAAAAAAATTAACGAGTGGCGGGGTGCGTGACAAGATGCACGCGTCGAGATTTCAATCGTCTTCCGGTCTTTTCCGAGCGAGAGCAGTGTATCCGCCTAGATTTGAGTCGTCGCGAGAGCTCTCGTGTTTGCCACGCGACCCCACGCGAGATCATTCACATCCGTTACGTAAAGCTTTTCCGAAGAAAGGTTTTGGATTACATCAAACACGCATCAAATTTTTACTCGCGTGCCCGCATCTTTCTCTCACCGTTTTTCATGAAAAAGAAGCAGATGCAATTGCAGTAAAATGCATCAACTGCATTTTTCTGGTTTTTTTTCTCAATTTCTATTATGACTGTATTTTAGTACCAAATTTTGTTGGAAAATTTGTATAAGTATTTTGAAACTTTCTATTATTTTCTCTTTTTGAAAGATACAAAAATTCTTCGTCTTTCGCGTTCCGAGCAAATAAATTGAATCCCGCTTTCGGGAAGCCTGGAACGAATCGAAGGGTTATATTTAGGGTGTTATCCATGGTTACTTTTCGTGAGGGAAGAATTCTCTCTTTCCCTCATCGCTGTCTGTATTTTAGCTGGGATGACTAAACCCGCCCCTTTTTATTTGCATAGGATCCCCGACAAGGCGAAACGCAGATGGATCTATCGCGATCCACCGTTTCCGGACCGACTTCTTTTTCGTCGAGTCCAGGCAAAGGCTTGCGAGAATCGAGGCGTGAGAATGACTCGAAATTCGAAAGATCGATCTGTTTGCTGCCGTCTGAGTTACACGTTGGACAAAAATGCTCGAAAAAGAAGTTTAAGAGTATCGCGATATCTTTTCGAAAATATCTCTGAAGAAAAATGTTTATTGTCAAACCAGATTTATTCAATTTCCAAATTCGTATGAGATTTAGATGTGCGAGAGGAAAATTCTTTTCACGAATCTATCGAGTGTCGAAATCTTTAGGAAATAATCTGTAAATAGAAATAAGTTCTTATTTTGGTATACTAAAACTTTTTGTGAGAAAAACAGAAAGTGAACCAAACCTTTTGCGCGTTAATATCAAAATTGTTATATATATTACAATTAGAATCTTTTGATGAAATACTTTTTAAATTAAATCTTTTGTTATAATACATAGCTCTTATTCGCATGGCCTATATCATTTTAATTCTGATTCTTTTTGACAATACATATAATAATTCTCCAAAACCAACTTTTGAATGATATTTTTTTTAAAAAACATCTTTTTAAACTGACATCTCAATTATTCTAAAAGTTACAGCTCTAAGAAAGTAAAAAAAACGCGACGGAATATTTTCAAAAATCTTAAAAAGTTGTAAAATAAATTGAAAATTTTCAATCAACTTTGTTTGACAATTCTCAAACCAATTTTTGTCTATTTTACAATTTTTTGACGGATAAAGGCTATTTGAGATTCAACTACCACAATAATTCTGGTAAAAAGCAGGCGAGCTGCAATATTATTGACGAATTTCATAAACTTATGTCTCAAGTCGATTTGCGGTTGTACATACAACCTTATCCAGAGGTTTCATTGTGCCAACCTTTCCCTTTTTCTGGTCCGAGAGGATTCGGTTTCACAGATTTGCCAGCCCCCTGTGTTCCACGCCCTCGCATCTTCCTGGCTCATCGAGACCAGGAAGCGATCGGTTGAAAACACGACCGGATATCGATTGACCACCGGAGATATCGTCTCTGTCTCGATCACAAAAGAAATCCTCGTTGATTTGTTCCATCTTTTGGTACATTGCGCAACCCCCGGCGTAACGAACCACCTTTCCTCTTTTTTTTTTACAATTGCGTAACGGGTCTCGTGTAGAAGACGCGTGCGGCTGCTATAAAAAAAAAGACAGCTGCTCCAGACACGCGTCTTGATTTCCATTTTATTTTCACGTTACTTGTAATCGCACGTCGAAGAAAAAATTTAACAATTTCTTTACAAATAATTTGATTTTTCTCCTAATTTTCGCTTGGATGCGAAATTATTTTTTTTAAATTCATTCAATATATATTTTATTCACTATGAAAATATTTAATATGAATTTCCACAAGGAATTTCCACTTATTTTTACCGTAATTTCATTTAAGATTATTACAAAGAAAAGTATTTTTCTTCCAATGCAGCGGTCGACTTGGTGGCCAAACACGTTACGAATGACAGGTGCCTGGGAGGATTTACCTCCGACTCTCTCCCGCAGTTTTCGCCAATATTTACGAAACTCAAGGGCCGGGTATTCTGTTTCGAATCTCGAAAAAATTTATACGCAGCGGTTGAAACCCACCAAGAGTCTCGACGATTAGTCTCGGTCGGCAAAGTCTCAAAACTTTCTCCTGAAAGTTTTCATTGGCGAAAATCTGAGGAAACTCTCGTTTTTCCGTCCGTCTCTGATTTATCGATGTTTTATTCAAATTTTTTCACTCACAGATTTTCGGTGCGTCTCGAGAATGTAAATTCATCTTGACATTAATCCACCGGCGCCATTTTAATTTTTTTTTAAATAAGAGAACCATCAATATTTTTTCAAAAAGTGCGATTGCAACGCTTAAATTTTCAAACGTCCTCGATGAGTTGTGAATTCTGAATTATGATTTTTCGACTGAATCGAAAACTTGTAAAAGGTGCAATTTTCATTTTTCGACGACGAGAGACGAATATTTTTCGATTTCCCGGAATTGTGAGTCCGAGGGTTCTCGGCAGATGCAAATGTTTTTATCTCATCGCTGGGCCCTCGTAACCACGTTCATTGATCAAACAGCAGAGGCTGGCATGTGCGCGAGGATCGGACAATGCGAGGAAAGGATTCGAAAAATCAGAGTCGTCAGGACGTAGAGTTGAAAGGATTACGATGATCGTCCCGAATCGCGGAAGAGCGCATCTGTCGAATCAACAAAATCGGTTATTAAAAGGGACGAAAAAGGGCTTTTTTGCGTAAACAGCAGCTGTTACAATTTTACGGAAACGCATGTGCCTCGGGGGCTTCATCGATGCAACGCTATCCGCTGCGCAATATATATTCTATGTGTGCCTTGGCTCGTGTCACGGATGCACCGGCCTCCGTTGCAGTGACGAAAAGGGTTGACCTGTTGCAGCTGGATGCAGCTGTCATGATGCAACCTCCCCCGCAGTTCGAACTCCCAGGTATAACTCATCCGGTCTCTCGTACCAGAAAATCCCTCGGTACGGAAAAACCCTTTTTTCCCTCCTTTCACCGAAATATCAATTTCCAAAAAGAAAAAAGAAAACGATCTGGCACATCAAAAGTCTACACAATAAAAGACACGATTTTTAAATAAAATAACTGATGCGCAATACGAAGAAAAATCAATATATGATAAACAGTCGATAGTTCTTAAAAATAAATGATCTGATTAAATAAACATAAAGGTAGAGTTTTTAAAGAATCGATCATCGTGCGTAGAGAGTAAAAGAATTGTGAGGGATGTTGGAAATGAAAAAAAAAAATGTTGAAGATTGTGGATGAGATGTTTGGAAGAAAAGCGATGAGAATATATCAGGATAGGAAGAAAGTGGCAAAGACGAATAAGAAGCTCGCGGTGGATAAGAGAACGTGCGCGCGCGCGCGGGCTCTCGAGTCTTTCAAGGTCCGTAGCGTGCGTTGATCCTTCTCGGTCACAGACCCGATGTCTCTATCTTTCTTTTTATATGCATCCTCCCTCCTCCTTTTTCCTCGCATCTTTCTCCGGCTCGCTTGACTCGCGATCCGCGCGAGTTCTTCCACTCGGGAGACGCGAGCCCTTCCTCCGGCTCTCGGCCGGCTCGAGAGGGCAAAAGCGGCGGAGCTCACCGCCGCGGCTATTCACGATCCCAAGGGCTCGAGAGCGTTCGCCTGTCGCCGAAGGACAGCCACGCCGGAGAGCGAAATGCCTCTTAAACACAAGAATATAATGGACATCGTCTTTCGTTAATCCTACGAATTCCATACGAAAATAACTAAAACTCGACGTACGACCGAGAGCCCGAGTCAACAGTCAGCTTCTCTCAATCTCACAATGAAAAATATCACCCTCTCGTCATGTGTACGAGCACTTAAAAATTCCTTTGACAAATAGTCAAATATATATTAATGCACGTAATAAAAAATAACAAAATTAATGTAAAAAATTAAAGAATAATAAATATAATATGTGAATACAAATTTTGGAGAGAATAATGCATCTGTGAAAATTTCAATTGTAAATTAAGGGAACACAAAACTTTTTCAAGGATACATGCGTGTACGAAATTGAAGGAATTTAATGGGGAAAGAGAGTCAGAAGAATAAAGAGTAACGAGATAAAATTATGTTTGACGCGTCGAGGCGATGAGCTCGTCTTCGAGTGCCAAATATCCGCAGGGTTTCCTCTCCAGTTTTTTTCGACCCTCCCGCGTTTCCTCGTCTGTTTTTTTTCCGTCTCTACGGAGAAGATTCCCACTCTGGGTGTGCGCCAGAATTGACCTTGAGGGAGCATTATTATTGAATCGCGGAAGTGCGAAGCGACGGAAAAAACTCGCGAGAATAAGTTTACGCGAGGAGGAGCTTAGGGGCGGGGGAGGAGGGAACGAAGAGAAGGGGGAATCGGAAAAGGCACTATACTCGGCAACGTCCCCCGGTGCGAGGGTTTTAGGTTTTGCGGGATGAGAGACGAGGACGAGGAGAGGGAAAAAAATGGTGAAAAAGAGGGAGACCGGGAGAAAAACGTGTCGGGTGGTCGGAAGGACGAGAAACGCGGAACAAAGAGAGCCTCGGCGAAAGAGGGTGGAAATTAAGGAAGCGATCGCCTGCTGGGCGAGAGTATGAGAGAGCCGGAGAATCCAGAGAGAAAAAGTTCGACTACGTGCGCGAGATCCTAACCCGAAACGACCACCAAAGACCGGTAGACGACGTTTAATTCGAGCCCTCTTTTTTCGCTATTCGCCCCTGTATACAAGCATTATGTACATATACTTAGCAATGTCGTGGCGGAGGGACTCTGAAAATTTACGCATGTTGCTTTCGTTGTCGCTACACTGAGCTACATATATACTTCGTACATAAAACGAGTATTTTAATAAACGAACAACAACGTAGTCGCTTTTTTATATGTTTGAATTGATATGTTTTGCTGTTCTTCTATAGGTGCATACTGCTTCATACACTTTCGCATAATGCGCTCTATTCCGATTAATTAATTAGAGGCTTTATGTCTTTTTTAACATATGATGATATCTGATCGCAAAATTTTGTTGTAGATAATAAAAGTGTTACATATACGGGGAAAAATCTAAGAATTTATATTGAAAAATCGAAAAAACTAACTTTGCGATCAGTTTTTTCAAAGAATTAATATTGAAAAATTGAAAAAAATGATCGCAAAGTTAGTTTTTTCGATTTTTCAATATAAATTCTTGGATTTCACCACGAATAATTATCATTTTCGTTATCTACAGGAAATTTCCGATCGAATAGGCTCTTAAAATCGAATTTAAAAAATTTCAAAAAATTTAGTGAGTCACACTGGGTCTCGTGGAGTTATGAAAATTTCAATTAGCAATATCTTTTCTTTTTCTTCACAAAATCCATTTTATTATGAGTGATTCTTAAAGTTTTTTGCAAAACGAAGCGAATGGCGAAAGAATCACGTCAATTCATACATTTTTCAAAAAGTTATCACGCCTTGAAAATTTTTGAAAAATTGGAAAGGGGTATGTATACCTTAAAAAATTCGCAAAAATTTTTGAATTTTTTTTTCTCGATTTTAAGAGCCTATTCGATCGGAAATTTCCTGTAGATAACGAAAATGCTATTTATTTGGGACGAAATTTAAGAATTCATATTGAAAAATCGAAAAAACTTATTTTTCGACAAGTTTTTTGAATGTTTCAATATGAATTCATGGATCGCGTCCCAAATAAGTAGCATTTTCGTTATCTACGGGAAATTTCTGATCGAATAAGCTCTTAAAATCGAAAGAAAAAATATTCAAAAAATGTTACGAATTTTTGAATCATTTTTTCAATTTTTCGATATAAATTGGATTCGATTTTAACACGAAATATGAAAAAATATATACACAATCATGATTGTGAATTTAATATATAGTACATAAATTTTCAGACATGGAAAATTAATGTGTTTTTTCTTCTTTTACACAGTATATACTGTACATATATAGATCGTTCTCTGCATTGAGTCATCTGACCATGGAGATTTTTGTCGCCCGATAATTCAGAGTTACAGCTCAATTACAGTCAGAATCGATCGTCAGGGTCAAGCTCGTCCATTATTTGAAGGAATCTTTGTTCTCCCGTGTACTGGAGATTTTCTTCAGCACCGATAAATTGGAAACGAGAGAGAGAGAGAGAGGGAAAGAGGAAGTCTTTTTTTTTCTCGGCTGACTAATCGCTTCGGTCTTTCTCCCGCTGCGTCCTTTTCGGAATGTACGCCTCGAGCGTTCCGCACAACGAAAACCAATATTGCGTTATTTTCCCGTGTTCAACCGATTTCCCGAAAAACGAGCCCGGCTTGGCCAAGGTTGCAGCATCCTGCAGGGGAGTTAGTATAGTATTTCGCACATTTGTGAAAGGGTCACGGTTGTCAGGGTAACGTCCCATCTCTCTCTCCATTTCCATCTCTATCCGCGCTCTTCTCCGTACTTCTTGGTCCACCGGTCCCGACCTTGGCCACGCTCTTGTTAGTCGCTGTGTTTCCCGATATTCCAAATTTCCCGAACTCCGTCATTCGGGCGACAAAAGTTTTTGTCCCGCAATAATCCGTCGCCAGCCAGAAACACGATTCCAAATCTCCGCTCTCGCCTCGATGTCCGTGTCCCGCTACTCTTTCGTTTTTTTTTCTAATTTTTTTTTCTTCGTCCCGGAAACGCGCTTAGCTCGAAATTCGTAATATTCCTGTCAAACGCTCGTTCTCCGTTGTCTGACAAGGTCTCGCAATTTCGAATTCTTCCGGATTCTCCACGCCCACGCGATCTCTCTCGTATACCCTCATTCATTTTCGGCTCGAGTCCCTATCGACGACGACGGCTTGCGCGCGTGGAGGGCCACGAATAAGAGACATCACGCGCTGCGGAGAGAATTCCTTCGGGGTGTTTCATCCCTTTCTTTACTGCTCGATAAAGCGACATTCTGTTCAAACAAAGTATACATATTCTTAATTGAAATTAATACAATTACGAACGCTAAAATTTTGTAGCCAATATAAAATAAGCTTCATGTTCGTGACGGTGAATTTTTTTTTGCCTCCGTCCATAAATCAAAAGTGTGTTTTCCAAAGTTTATTATATATATGCAACCTCGAAGGAAGACTTTCGTGGACCGTGTTGTATATTAGCGAACGCGTTGAGAATCCGACAGAGCTATCCATTACCCGGAGAAAGGATTCCTCGAGAGAGCGCGAAAGATTTGAACCAGTTAAATTATTAGGGCGTCATTGTCGGCTCTGAATGGGAGCATAACGCCGCCGTGACCAGTCGCTTTTCCTTTCGCATTCACGTTCCACAATAACAATAATAATAATAATAATAAAATAGGAGCGAAGAGAGATTGGGAAAGGCGTTGGAACCGAGGCACAGGTATCCGTGACAATGAGCTGGCTCAGCTTGCTCACGATTCACGAAAAATCGTACGCGACAAAGCAAAATGCAACATAATGCTATCTGGAGCGCACGCACTTTCCAGAAACGACGAATCGCCTCGATCCTTTTTTTTTTTAAATTTATTTACCTGCGAACATTTTCTCGCGATCTCGGTCGATCGCGGCCGAAAAACCCTTTTTTCCTGATGCACGACAGACACTTCGTCCTATATTTCTATGGGTATAATGACAACAATAAAATCGAAGCTTTGCCCGATTTATCGAATCATCCGATCGAGAGTGCACTCGTGGGAAGAATTTTTCACGATTTTGGAAAAAGTCTGGGGTGGACTTTGAAAGTGCGCGTGTGTTGTTTGGCCGCGCGTGGGTGGAATAAGGTGCAGCTGCCGAAAACGTTGAGAAAGGGATATCGACATATTTTTTCCAAAAATAATATCCGGTCGTCGCGTATAGGATTTATATCCGTGCACCAAATTCTTACAACTCTTTTTTCGTTTCATTCCACAATGCGATAAAATAACACGCACTCTTATAGATCCCCCTTTTAGGCCGCCTACGTTTTTTTTTCTTTTTATATTTTTCTTTTTTTGCTCTTCGCTCATTTCCCCTTTCGTCCCGAGTCGCGTTGTGCATTCGCGATCCAGGTACGCACGATCCATGAGGAATTTTTCAATTTTTTGAACTTCTCTTGCGCTCCGAACAATGAGAAAACCGCGCCTCCGCCGCCAGCTCGACCTTTTTCCTTTCGGGGAGAAGAAAAATCGGTACGAGACGGATTCGTAACTGAAGAGACGAATTATCGCGCATCGGTGCGCGTCTCGGGACAAAGAGTGCTCTCTTGCTCTATTTCCGTGCTTATTCAATTTAATTTTTTTTTTCATTGCACCATCGAGAACACGTAACTCGTTCGCTCATTTTTTTCTTCTCTTTATTTTTTTTCTCTTTTTCTTCCCTTTGAACGCTGAATGAGTTTTTACGCGATCAACGCAGGAAAATCCTCATGAAAGATTATTTGTGGCTGGAATCGTCTATTTTTCTATTTTTCTACGAAGGAAAGCAGCGTTCGTGCAATTCTTGAAATCGCTCTATTCAGAGACACTCGATATGTCGATTTGAACCCTTTTCTTTATTTTTTTAGCTCTTTTTTCCGGGAGACGCGCAGTTTCCCCGATAAATTTTTTTTTTCGGTAAAGGGTACACACAAGGTGTTCTCGAAACCAGGTCACGTTTCGAATGAAAAGATTTTTGGAAAGTGGAAGCGCGCTCTCGATCTTCTCAATATTGTGAAACATTATTTTCCAATATATCTAAATAACGTTTCATCAATTTGTAAATTATTGTGTATTTTTTTTTCTGTATAAACTTTTACAGTTTTTCGAGCGGTCCAACTTTTAATTTTTTTCTTTCAGTGAAACCTTTGTTTTTTTTTATTTCTTCGAAAATGGCTGAGTCATTTTCACAGACATGAAAAAAAAATGACAGGTCGCCCGAAAAAGAAAATGGAAAGTTGTAAATTTCGACTGAATTCCTTTTTTTTCGCATTTACTCAAAAATGGTAAAAGCAACGGCGGAGCCGAACAGGAGCCCTGTGTGTGACCTCGGTTCTGGTTCGGTCAGTTATTCCATCCGGGCGTTTCAGCAGTATAAACCCATAATGTTATTTATGTCTCAAATGATTCGATCCTTACGAACGTGATTTACGACGTAGCCCCCCCTCATCTCTCTCTCTCTCTCTCTCTCCTTCTCGATGCTGCAGGACTTGCGCTATATTTACGGTAAAAGTACACACGGTGAAGAAAAGAGGCAGAACGAGAGGAAAAGCGAGAATGAGGGTCGGTAAAAGTTGCGTGAAAATAAAGCCGTTATTTATGCCGGAGCAATTTGCAACGAGGCCGCATAGAGCTCCGTTCGTTTCTCCGCAACCTCTTCCCAGACACGTTCGCACTCCTGCTCAACGCTCTTGAATTTTCTTCTCTTTGGATCATAGTTTCTCCCCCTTCCTCCCTCTCTCTCTCTCTCTCTCTTTTGGCCTCTTCCTCCCTTCGTGCACTTGTTCTTGCAAATTTGTTGAAGATCGTAAATAAATCTCATCGTTACACAGTCTCAAAAAAACGTCAATAACTATCATGCACGAGACTCCGAAACTCACGCATTCAAGCTCAATAAAACTTCATTTTTCATAAAAATTTTTCACCATTAATATTTCAGAAGTTTAAGCAAGTTATTAGAAAGATTTTTTCAGATGTCGTGAACCTTGGACATTTTACGGGGATCAACGATTGATCCTGCGAATATAAATGTAAAGTTCTCGAAAATTTGATTAGCAAGAAAATATCGAAAATGGAAGAAAAAAAAAGAGAGAGAGAGTTCTGCGTAGTCGGGCCTCGCAATCTTCGAGAGATTCGCATATCCCTGTCAATTTGCGCGCTCGTCTGTGTTTTTTTCTCTCTTTCCCTGCTGGCCCCGATTGCGTTTGTTGGCGCGAACGCGACTCGCGTTCGCGATGCGAGTGTGCTCGGAGCGCGCGGCACGAAGGGCCAAAGACCTCGGACACGTAGGACGATGCACCCTCGACGGCCTTGTCCCAGCAATACACTGCGAGAGTATTGCCGGAGTTATAAGCGCGTTCGGTGTCGCGCTACGCTGGCCTCGCGATCCACTCCGTTGCCCGTAATCAACAATCGTATATAAATTCTTAGGACAAAAATAAAGACACGTTTTCAAAAACACGAGAAAAGGTCGCAAAAATTATTTTCATATTTCCTCATACATTCCGAAGATAGTCAGTCATTTTTTTTTTGAAAAATAAAAATCGCTCTTTTGTTATACCTTAGAAAATAAGTCTTGAACGACGATTTCTTGAACTCGGCGATAAAACGCAAGAGTTAGTCGCGAATGCGTATTTTGTCGAAAGTGTGCGCAATTTCACTTTTCACTCATCGAGAGCGAAAACTCGAGTGAAAAAAAAACAAAGCAGAGAGGAAAATTGAACCTTTCACCGACGGAAATAGACGTTGGCAGCGAAAGAAAGAGAGCGAGAGAGAGGGAGAGCACGATGCAGAAAAGTGCAACGTTCGAGCGATGCTCGAGGAACGCCATGCTCGCGCGATGCCACTGACCCATTAATACATTTGAAACAATAAAGGCAAGGGCATCGGCCCCTTCCTTCCTTCCTTCGCGCTTTCGTGCCGCCGAGAATTCGCGCCAGGAACGCGCCTTACTCGCACAGAGGCAAAACGATCGATTTGCATTGCTAAGTGGATCTTTCCTTATGCAAGTCTCATTTATTATAACGCTCATCCGAAAGTCAGCAATAAATTTTACTCCCTTTTTCAATAATGCGCCGCGAAAACATTGTTCATGGGAAAAATTACACATTTTATCTGCATTCTTTATTTTTATAGATCACAAGTGAAATTCAGCGGTGAAAGAAATGTATATTATTTATAAAGATTTCTAAAAATTCATTCCTCTGGATTTTCAGGTGAAAATTTACTCGATTTTAATTTCAATTTATTCCTACGAAATATTGGGACTTTGACGCTCGAATAATTTGAGAGGCAAATGGCTAAGTTCTTCGAGATATCTGTGGTCGATACAACTGTGGCAGATGTTGGCAAAAAAGCGCCCTCGACTTTTGAAAAAAAAGATGCGAAGGGGTGGTCCAGTTGTTCCGTCGACGTCGAGTCTGCCTCTCTTTCTCTTTTTCATCTCTTCGGTTCGTCGTTGCTGTCGTATTTTTCACGGCCTGCTCTCTCGCGTCTAAAAGGGCTGAGGTGAGTTCTCGCGCGCTCGGCAACGAACAAAAGGTCGAGAACCTTCGCGCTAAGGGCAAAGAACTCTGATGAGCTTTTCTCATTTCTCTCTTGCACCTTATTATCTAACTTCTAATTTTTTTTTATTTTAACGTGTATTATTATAAGGAAATACAATGAAGAATCTTGCAAATTTTTCTTTTAAACTCTATATCGCGAATGTTTCAAGAAAAAAAACCTTTCTTTATCCTTTTTTTACGAACTCTTATCTCATTATAATTTTTAATTAAAAATTATGTTTTTTTTCTTCTTCATATACAAAAACAAATTTGACAAATAGTTAAGTGGTCGATACAAAATCATGCCTGTATAGACCGAGTGAACAGATTTTTGTTAATTCTCGAATGACTTTACCTCGCGAATCCTCGGTGAATGTTGAATAAACTGGGAGGATCGTTGGATTTAATTTGCGAAACAGTGCGTGGCACGAAACAAACGGGATTGTCATTAGTGTAACCGCGCGTGTAATTAACGTTCCCGGGCTCTCGAGACTGTACCGAATTAATTCGAATTAATTTCGCGTGTCTCGAGATGATACTCCGGCTCTTCGGGATTCGTCATAAGCACAGTATACGAATTATTATGTATATACAAGTATATATTGAGAAGTATATGTACACAGCGTCGCGAAGAAGAAGGGTCTTTCGCAGTTTCCCAAAGTAATTCGCTCGTGACACATCAGTGATTTCTCGGACCCGTTTTCTCCCTCGCATCTCGCGACGCAGGAGACGGTTCGAAAGTCAGAAAATGGGACATTGCGAAAAATGAAATCTTTCATCGTTACATTATCTACATTTATATACGCATACAGCCATAATTATACTCATTCGTTACGGTTTTTGAACGTTATTTTTTACTTTTACATGTTGAGGAAATAAAACGTGTATTGACGCGAAATTCGTTGAAAGATATATACGAGTTTTGGTATATTGGTCCTTTTGCGTGTGCAAATTCGGGGGAGTTTGCGAACGCAAGGGTGGAAAGTCGGCGTTGTAGGAGGCGGTGGCCGATGCCACTAGGCGCAGCGGGCGTTGCAGGGGTAGTTTAGCGGCGGTCGTCATGGTAACCCCGACAGGCTCAACGCCGTATACTGCAACCCTATAAAGGACCTTGAACGAGAGCGAATCGAAGGGCATGCTACACGAACGCGACGCGACCGTGGCGTGTGTGCGAGCCCGTTTCTTTTTTTCCTCTCTTTCTATCTCTCTTCTCTCTTTCTCTCTTTATCTCTTTTTTTTTCTCCCGATGTTACTCCTAGTCGAACGGGGAGACGCAAGGGTGGCCGGCCTACTCGCTCCGGAGAAAAACTCCGCGAAAATCCCGAGAATAAGAAAAAAATTGTACGCGCTCGCCTCCGCCTGTCTCTGCTGCTCGCGACCATGCTCGCCGTTTTATTCTCCATATCGTCTCGCCTCCGAGATCGTAAACTTTCGCGAATACCTCCCGTCTGGTCCTCCTCCTTCTCGTCCCGATACTTAACCTTGAAAAGGACGACGAGGGCAAAAAATTGAAAGCCGGATCGAGTTCCGAAAGTGTAGCAATGGGATTGGAAATTATACTTATTATATAGACAATACATATATAGTTATCCTTTTTGTTCACGTTTCACTGGCGAAAAACGAAGCAGTCACAACTTTTTTTTATTTTGCCTTCGTATTTCATAACGACTCGCGGTTATTAAGTTTTTCAGTCCATATGTTTTTTATTTCAATCGTAAATTTAGTCATTATTTCGACTGTGAAGATAAATATATAATTTACTCTTCGTTTTTACTCTTTTTTTTTGTTTTTTACGGGAATGCGAATGGAACTCAACTTCGAGTCCGAATTTTCGCATTCGCGCGATACCGATCGCCTGCTTCTTTGTGCGAGAAATTTTCGCGTCGTCATAGCTACGGTACCCAAAATTCGCTCGTTAACTCCAATTAATACTCAAAAAGGCTTGCGAAGCCTTCAAAGTAAACCAAGTCAAAGAATAGTCATGAAAGCAAGGTATATATAGCAATAAAAAATCGAGCAGTTGCTGACCTTCAATGAAATACACGTATATCGACTGTACACTCTTAGACAGAAGTTCGTGAAGTATTTTTGTCCGACTAATTGAAAGCATGAGGTAAATATTCTTATATAATTGAATATAGTTCCAAAAGTAGAATGATGCACTTTATATATAGCTTTGAATGATTGAATTTTTTTGTATAAGTGTATATGTATGTGGATTATTTTTGAAGTAGACGAATGTTCTACTGCATCACTCTTAGACAGAAGTTTGTGAAGTATATTTTTGTCCGGCTAATTGAAAGCATGAGGTAATGTTCTTATAATTGAACTTATATAAAAGTAAAATAGTATACTTTACATAGCTTTGAGTATTTGATTTTTTGTTGTATAAGTGTATATGTAATGGATTATTTTTCTCATATACAAAGAGTTTTTTTTCATATGGCATTCAACTATTGAAATAACAAGCTCGTTCATCACTAGACATTGTTGACTCTGCTGTTCAACTATATCGCAACATCTGCATATTCACATGTTGTAATTTTTATTTACTGTAAACATTATTGCAAATTAAAACATAAGATGGGTTTTGGAACGCTACAATACACATTTAATATTGATAAGAACTTATTAATACAGTTTTGTTGGTTTAAATATTTTAAAAATAAATAACAAATGAACAAAACTTTTAGACATTCAATTATTAGGACATTTATCTCAAGCCATTTTTAAAAATTATTCTGTTAACGGCGAAATTAACGTCTAAGTGTAAATACTGAATATAATTCTTGCTGTATATGTACACGTAGATTTCCATCGAAGATTTATGAGTTCTCGGTTGTGTATATATATAGTTTCGAATAATAACCGCGGGAGAGGCATCCTTGGAGAAAATTGTCATTGAACCGTTGTAAAAATACCGGGCTTGGAGGAATCATCCACCGGCGGCGCGAGCTCGCGGAGGACCTTGATCCTGAACGTTGGAAGACCTCGGTGACGGTCGCGCCGGTAGCGCCCTCTGCGCTCTCCATCCCGTTTCGCTCCGCGTGCACCCTACTGCCTCGGTGCACGCAACCGCGGCCACGGCCGCCGCGTTCTCAACCTCTGCTGGTTCGTTTCCAGTTCCCCTTCTCACCTTTCTCTCTCTTTCTCTCTCTCTCTCTCTCTTTCTATCTGGCTGTCTCCGTTGGGACATTGTCAGTGAATTTCAGGGCTGTGGGGCTTCTCTGCAAAAGCTCATCGTTGCATTGATGCAAAAAAAAAACTACACTTCTAAAAAAACATTATTTAGAAAGAAAAATGTAAATTTTTATTCTATTGTAAGAAAAAGTACATTTTATTCAAATTTCGACGAATGATAGTGTGTTATTCTCATAATTGATTGTAATTATGACATCGTTGATGTCGATAAAATAATATATTTATACTTGCTTTTGTGAAGGCAATGTTTTTATTTCAAAGTTATTTCGAACTGAATAATTGGTACAATTCTTTACATACTTATTAGACGTACTTATTAATTCGTAATTATGATTTATTCGGAGAACTTTATTCAGAGAACTTGCCACTTATTTTGGAGATTCCACAATATGATAATGATGAAAAAAAGTTTTTGCTAATTAACGCGCATTTATAATTTCCATAAAATGAGGGTGAAAGTGTACGGACGGTAGAAAATAAAATAGTCCGAGAGAACAAAGGATCTCCCTGGTCGACGATCGAATTAGATTCGTCTTTGTTCGGGAGTATCGCCGCTTGCGCGGGCATTCGCGAGTCGGTGGACGAAGGAGGGTAGAAACGCGAGGAACGGACCCTTTTGGGGTTTCTCTCTTTCTCGCGAGCGCAAAAACGGGACGAGGGGTCTTTTAACATTTTCCCTATAACTGTATATGATAATGAAGCTCTCATTGGTCCCGGCCCTCGCACCGGGGAAAATACGATGATGCATGCCAAACGCACACCAATTTCGCTATAGGAATATCGTGGGTGTACGAGAGAATATATCCTCGCCGAAAGCAATCCTTTGTCAGTGCGGAAATCGAAATACTTGGCTTCTAAATCGAGACAAAAGACCATCACTTTCGAGCCCTTTTATCTCGTCGACACAAAAATAAATTCACAATTCCAGAAAGAAAAAAAAATATAAATTTCACCATTGAATTTATATTTTAAGAATTTAATGAACGATTTTTTTTATTGTGGTATAACGATGATTTAATTGTATATAATCTTTAAAAAATAGGGTTGAGCGGTGAAAACTCGATTTACGGAACTCGTAACAATTTTCAAACGATTAGCCAGATAAAATCTGAATTGTGTCAGAGAGCGAAACGGAGTGGCTGCGAAGCTCCTCGAAGAGGGTTGAGCTTACACAACGCTTAAGTAAGCAGCACCGGTGACGAGACAATTTTGGAAGTAATAAAGCTCTCCGTAATTAATGCGACTCTCTGTTCGAGGTTTTATCAGCTAACGCTGTCTCGCACTTTCGCGATAATTAAGATAAATCCTCGAGTGAGAAGTTATTGACTCAGAATACGCTCGTGAGAGATCCAAGAGAGTGAAACGTTTGAAATCTTACTCCGGACGAAGCGCTGTTTCTTTTATAACATTATTCAGAAATAATTTTCTGAAATTCCCGTCTCTAAATTTGTGTACGACCAAAAGGCGAACAAATGTCAGAATTTGGGCGAATAAAAGGGGGATGATGTAACCGAGTGAATGACCTACCAAGGCAACGGAGGAAAAAAGATATAAAATACTTGTGGAGCAAATCCCAGAGGGTGAAGGTCGGTGACCTGTCGATTTGGCCTGGAATGCCTTACGCGTATAAACGCGAGGCTGACACGTGCGCGTTCGTTCCATTGTCGCTCGGGTCGTGATATACACCGAGACAAAAGTGACCTACCAAATTCGACCTACATAAAAGAGGGTTGAAAAAGCCTTTCGATTTATATTTCACCTTATATTCTCCGGCGAGAAGCCCCGCCATTTTGCATCCCTAGAAAAATTCATCCACGATATATCCACAAAGAAAACTATCGTACGCGCGAACCGTGCAAAAGATCGTTCGAGCAGGGAACCGTGTCACACGCGGAAATCGAAAAAAAGGAACACGTGCGACAGGGCCATAAGCAATTCGGAAGTTGATCCGGGCTGACTTCCTCCAGTCACGAAAAAGCTCAAGAAAAGGAAATAGCGGGTATTTTCGTATACAAATTTAAGCTCTCTCGCAGGCTTGCGCTTTTCGCGACGAAGCGAAAAGCGTCGACAAAAGTTTCTTCCTGTCATCGGGATCGCCGTAATAATGGAGGAGAGGCTCTGAAGCACGATATGGTGTGAGGAAAAAAAAAGCTCGATCTCTCTCTCTCATTCCTGAAGCAGGTTTTCTCGTTGCAAAATTCTCGCACGAATCTCGTTCTTCATTTCTCATCGTTTTCTATCGTTCCTCGACTTAATCTTTTTCCTCTCTTCTCTCGCACACCATTTTTTTCTTTTTTCCGCTATTTTTTTTTCTCTCGCGTATATTCTTTTACTTTTTCCCCTTTTCTCGGGTGTTCACTCTCTTTCTCCTTCTCTATTTCTCTCCCGGTCCCTTTCCCCACTTTTCCACACCGGAAGACTTTTTCTCGAGGATTCGCAGATTTCACTGGGGGGATGGTTGCGCGGGACAAGGTCGCCGTAACCGTGGCAACCCCGGTTCATCCCTGTAGCACACATCGCGGCACGTGCTTCGAAAATTTCGTCCCAACCCCCCGCGCCTCCTTCCCGGCGTTTTATCTCGCTTCCACGACTCTTCCGCCACCTCTGAGCCTGCTCATCCCCTTTTTCCTCTTCTCTCGCTTTCTCTCACCATCGCGATATGGACCACGAGGCCTACACGCGCCAAACTTTTCCTTCTTCCTGGTCTTGCCGCGTCAATGACCCAGGACCCATTTTGGGTCATTGAACTCATTCCGAATCGTATAGCCATCGAGCGCTTTTTTATCACCCGAATTTCTGGGCGCTCACCCCCGCTTATCCCCTTCTTCCCAGAAAATGACAAATTTCCTTTGTTTCGAAGCAAACATTCGTTCGAAAATGGACACGATTACTCGGGGTCGTTGATGTTTCCTTCTTTCATTATCTCATCCCGCACGTATTTCAAGATATTTAAAAACGAAACATCTCATTTTTCACAATAGTCGTCTTATATTCTGTATTATAAGAGTGGACAACGATCCCTGAGCTTTTCAGGTGTTTGAGCTTTCGTATGGGTGATTCGATGATGTGTGTATATAGCGATAGCGAGCGGATATTTTCGACACGAAGGGCGGAAGCTCTTCAACATGATGAGCACCATTTTCCGGTCGACCCTCGGCTCGCCTAATGGCCTTCTCGGTTCACACCCCTTTTATCCGTTCTTATTGCCCTTCTCCTTTCGCTCTTACCCCGTCTATCTCTATCGCCCCCTCTCGGCGGCGTAACGCGGAAATCCCAGAATCCGAATATAACGCGGGTCGAGCTAGGTGAAGGCTAAACGGGGTGAAGGTCTCTCGCCTATCGCGGTGAGGAAGGGGTCGTCGTGTGCGAAGGCTTGATGCGCGCAACACGCGCCGAGTCTTCGCGAGAAACCCTCGAGACCGAAGGAAAAAAAAATGTATCAACGAAGCGCGACAGCAATTTTATTCTCTTCCTTATTGTTCTTCACCAGAGCGTGAGAAAATAAATCTCGAATGATCGTCCAAGTGACAGCGAGGTGATAAACGGAAGCTCAAGGTCGAAAATATGCTAAACGAACGAATAAATATAATTTAACTTATTTTTAGGAAAAAGGGAAAACTTAATGGATTCTCGAATTATAGACGCAACTTTTTGTTAAATAAAATTTGATAATTTTTTATTGTACTGTAAATAAATTGTTATAAATTCACGTTAAAATTATTTTTTGCAACGTGTCTCTATAGTTTTTTCATAGTTACATATGTGTAACTTCGAAGAAAGAAATATAAATGTGTTGACACGTACCAAATGATTCTGTCATCCTTTATCTCCGTCACCTGGACATTTTTCGCTTCCAGCGGCTCAACTTCGCGCGAGACTTTTTTCCATTCACTGTAGTCCTTTGCTCTGAATCTTGGAAAGGAAGTACAATGAAAGTCACTAGGGCGTATGATTTAACATTATTTACATTTCAATGAATATATATTTCTCTTAAGATCTAACGCTGAAGAGTGTGCTCAGTGACCAACATACAGCCAACTGTGAATTATTAACAAATTATTCTCAAATGAGAGAATATTCGCTAAAAAACTTATTTTCAAATTAAATCTATTTTATTAAACGATAAAATTTATTAGTTAAACATTAGTTTTGAAGTGTTTCAATTAAAAATCATAAATACTGAATAAAGTTATTCATCAACTACATAATAAAAATAAAATCGAAGAATAAATATGGCATGCATTTAATTTTACATAATGTGCATTTTCATGTTATAGAAATAGATTTTGATTTTATATTTAGCAATTATATTTAATTGTACTTAATTGTATTTTATTTAAGCAATTGTATTTAAGAAATAAGCTCGTAGAATCAACTGAGCATATATGAAAGCGTGTATGGGGTGGATGTCCGGTCAATAACCCCTCTCTTTTTCCTTTTTTCTCTCTCCCTCTCTCGTTTTTCCCTCTCAGAATCCTTCCGACGAAAGTCGTGAAGAAAATCACGCGCGCTTCCACTTGAACATTCACTAAGGCGTTAAGCAGGGTGAAAACAACGTACAATATTAATCCACACTTAAAATTATTGAGATACAATTCGAAATCTCGAATAGCGTTAACTATTTCAAGTTTATCAGAGTTGTCCAGAAGTCTTTGGACCTTTCTCCAATGGTGCAACCACTGCGCAAGCGTAAAATAATAAAACTAAATCTATAGAAAAAAATATTTGCAACTTTCTGATATATCCAATGCGATTTCTAAATATGCGTGAATTTACATTATATAAACAAATAAAATTAAAAAAATAATCGATTTAATTTCTTTCTTTTGCAGGTGAGTTCGAAATTTCTCTCAAGTCCGCATGGTTTTTGTCGAAGCGATGAAAATGTCAGTTGTTCGGTGAGTAAAATTGTTTTTAATGAAAATAAGCTGATTCGTGAGCGACCTCTGTCGGACGGCATGGCGGTCGAGTTGACTTTCCGCTGGTTGATAAGTCGAGCGCGAAGGTCGGAGGGACAGACGAGCAGAGAGCCCGTCTGATCTCTACCGCCACCTACTACTTCGAGCGTTGCGCGAGTCTCGGCCGTCTCGGTACGGCAGTTATCTACTGTACTCGTCGCCAACCTCCGCGCTCCGTTGGCAAGCTCACACTTTTTTTCATCGCAAGCTTCGCTGAGCTTGTCGCGTTCCCTTCAAATCCGAACGACGTTAATAACGAATCCTGCCTCGAGCCACGAGCATTATCTGAATTCGTACACGAGCGAGACTCGGTCAAACAATCCATCTTCCTCGATTAGTTTTTTTCGGGGCGAAAAAAACTTGTTAACCATCAATTTAGCATGATGGATATTGAAAAAATTAATTATTTTCCTAACGAGTGGTAAATTTGATATAATTTTTTGAATTTTTAAATTTAAAACAATTATATGGATACAATCTTTACGTTGCGTGTGTAAAAAAATTGATTGCAAAATTAATTAAAAATTCAATGAAAAGTGCTCTTTTGTGCCATAAATTGAATTCAATTAATGTTAAAAGTGATTGAAACGTTCTTGTGTCGTGACCTGGGCCAAGAGAAATTCTCGTCTTGGTCGCTCGTCCCGTTCACTCCGTTTCTATCTATTCTCCAATAATGTACTCGGAGGACAATTTTACTTTCTTCGGATCGCCGGAGGCTCGCTCGGCTCCCGAAATCGTTGAATGCACGGCTTTTGCTTGATCACCGATCGATGGGTTTCTTTTTGCTCGTGGCATGTGAAAGGAGAGCTTTACACCGTGTACTCGCTGTCTCGTTGCAACAAACGTGAAAGTGACACGGTTCCGACTCTCCCGTATTCCGAGCGTGCACGCGCGATGCACTTTTCACTTTTGCACACAAGTAAAACAACACGAAGTCGCGTTCACAATAAACGGTCTCGCAAATGATCTCGCCGGTGCGTCTCTCGCTTTCCCTACGAATTTTTCTAGCCTGCTTTCATCATTTGCTTATTTAGTCATCATTTTCTACTTGCCACTGTTTTACTTTCCTCGCCCTTTCCGGTTCTGCCTGCAATAACAGATTTGTACAAAACGAAACATATATTTTACTCGGAGATAAATTAATAGTGTATTTTGATATAATATGGGACATAATTGAATCATGCTACGTTGGACATAAATTGCATTGATAATATATTTAACAAGTTTGTTTGAAATTAATAAATATACAGTTGGCAAATAACACAAATTTCCCTGGGGAATATAAAATGCTCTATCTTTTTCTGTATTTTCCGCTATATCGTTAATTTCTCAAAGTCCAACGAGATCGAGAGTCTGCACGAATACGTGTATTATTAACGGTATTGGCAATATACATGCACGAATAAAGCGCGCCATTAAGGCAACGGGTGAAAAAGCCAACGAACGCTTGGATAACCATGCGCAGATAAAACATGTGATTACATCGGCTAAACGGGGTCTCTGAGACTTTCAGCTCTCCATTCTCACCAATATTTTCATATATACGCGCGTCTCTCTTTTCGTC
Organism: Cremastinae sp. A BG-2022a; assembly: GCA_030522545.1. Lineage (NCBI taxonomy): Eukaryota > Metazoa > Arthropoda > Insecta > Hymenoptera > Ichneumonidae > Cremastinae sp. A BG-2022a. The sequence continues at coordinate 179,843 of JAPYYW010000006.1, read as the reverse complement.
TCTCCCTCCCCACCGCGTGTGTTGCGATTTTCGTTTTCAGCCTCGTATATATTTTCCTCGGCATTAATCGATCTTGTATTATGCTCCGTTTTAAGTTATATCACCCCGGCGCGGAGACGGACTACCAGCTTTTAACCGCCTCGTCACGCGCCGCTCGCGCCGATGCTCTTTCCGATCGAAAAATCGGTGCAGCACTCGTTATTCACTCATTATCGGTACCATCGACCAATCTTTGCGAAATAAATCTTTAAAAACCACCATTCGGGCTCTATGCGAATTATTTGCACGTGTTTTATTTGTATGCCAACTATTTAAACTATATATGGCAAAAAAATTTTTGACACGAATTGCAAAAAATTATAAAACTCTGCACCACAGGCTTTTTATCAAAAATATTAAAATTGAATCATTTAAATAAATGTTTAAAATCATACAATAAAAAGGTGTGTAAAATTGAATTAAGATTGACGTTAAAAAGTTGATGGATGAGTTTGTCGAAGGGCACGGGAGGATCGAAAAAAGGTGATGAACGCTACTCGTTCGTCTTGTTCTTGAAAAAGAGCAGTATTTGTCGCATACGCGTAACATTTTTCGATGTGTGCGCGTAACTCGTTCTCTTCGGCGTGGACGATTGCCCGTAACGACGTACGTAAGGTTTTTCACGAGCGAGTGTGTTAGTTATACTTGGATGCCGAGGCGCGCGCGCGCGCGCGTGTTTTCTCTGTACAAGTCGAAGCTGCGCTCGCATACAATCGAGGCCCAAAGTTCACTCACTCCGTAACCTCCTTCCAATCGAAACTATTACAACTAAGCAGCGGTTCTCATTCACTCTCCTCGTCGACGCGTATACGCACGCGGCTACTTTTCTCTCTGTTCTCTCTTTTATTCGCTCCTCTCGTTTTTTCTTTCACTCTCCTTCGCACTCGTGACGTAACGCTTTTTTTTCAGCAATTGACTCATCCGTTATTTACAATTGCCAATACTCTTCTTATCGTAAACAAATTTCTCACGCCTCTCAAATATTTTTCGCAATCCGAGAACACAGATATTATCTGCATGAAAAGAAAAAAAATGGATCACTTTGTATTGGTGCGATTAATAGCTAGGATCGAATCATGAAAATTTCTTAAAATAAGGAGTCAATTTTTTTTTTAATATAAATACACTGAGAAAAAATGTTGGTTGAATCAACTAAAATTTTGTCGATTCAATAAAATTTTGGTTGAATCAACTGAAATTTTGTTGATTCAAGAAAATTTTAGTTGATTCAATCAACATTTTTTCTCAGTGTACGAAAAAAGAATAAATTTTTTTTATAATTTTTGGCAATGAGGGTGGAAGGGGGGTTTCGCATCGATAATGGAACATCTTTCTGCATCCACGCGTTAATGTGTGGGCTCGTGGCTCGGTTCGTCGAATGATCGTCGAGATCTCTCTCCCTTTGCACACGTAGGGGCACGATGCGAGCGTCACGAAAGTAAAAGTAGGTACACACGCGGCGGCCACGAACTGTTCTGAACGCGTCCTCGAACGGTCGCTGCACCCCGCTCGTATATGCGCCCAACGAGCTCTTGCTCTCAGTCTTTCGTTTCTGGCCGATATGTTAAGTAACAAGCGTCCACGCTTGATTCGTTTCTCTCTCTCTCTCTCTCTCTCTCAGTTTTTCTCGTGCAGGACCAGAACTCCTATCAAGAGTCCGCGTGTACTTCGAGGAATCTGTGTCAAAATCCTTCTTTATTCAAGGAGGGTGTGCTGACCCGAAGAATAATTTACACGTTTAACGTGTTCATTGAATTTACAAATTTGGAGAATTTTAAAAAATTCAGTCAGAATAATTTAATTTGTTAAATGTGAGATGATATCGAATTTTCTCATACTTTTGGTCTGCACATCAGTTTTCGAATTATATAGGGCGATAAAAAAATTCACATTCAATTTTCATATGCATATTTCTGTCAGAATCTGTGAGGATGAGAACGTCGCTTTGGTGTTCAATTACCCAGTGTCAGATATCAGAAAATGAAAAAAAAAGAAGTTTTAATTGCTAAAGTTTCGTATCAGGAGAATACATCGTATCTCCGAATATTATTGAATTTCCCCATCAGGAATCTATCCTTAAACAGCTTGAAAAAAAATCTTCACCGTAACTTTGTTAAAAATAAACGAAAAATATTTTTGAACCTATATATATCGTGTACGTCAATCTTCGTTTTGTTACTTTTTCTATCGAATGTTCGGAATAAAAGAGAATCCACGTATGGCGATTTTATTCCATCGTCGTCTTTGAATGTGCGATCCTCTCGATGGAAGGCTGCGAGATAAATTCGGACCAGAAATTCCGGGAAAATCTCGCATTCGTAAAAATAGGAGCCCGATACAAAGTACAATCCGGGAGAGCAAGGATAGAGCGGCGACGGGAGGGAGCGTGGGAGGGGAAAACAGTCGTAGAGTGTTTGGTCCCAGCGGAGAGCACACACAGGGATTGAGCAAGCAGCGAGAGAGGGAGAGAGAGAGAGAGAAGCGTGTACGAAGCGAGCGGAGAGCGAGCGCGCACGGAGCAAGTCACCTCGATAGCGAGTGTTGAACCCGGTTGAATCTAGGCCGTGTCTCATGCACAGAGGAGGGACACGCATACTTCGGAAGCCCCTTCCACACACGCACCATTATTATTGCTCTCCTGGTGCAACCCGTGGGATACGAGCCTTCTCTTCTCTCCCTCTCCCTCCCTCAATTCCCCACCCACCTCCGGTATTACAACCCTTACGAAAATGCTGGTGCACACGTCAACTTTACACCGTCCCAGCCTCCCTCCTCTCCAATTTATTATTATGTAACTATTCCCCCAACAAAATTCTCATATTTACACTACTTTCGGACTAAAATATACTTTGGTCCACTTTCGAGTGGTTGTATCCTGTACAGATCAGACCAAAAAAGAGTTTAAAAAGTAAAATCATGTATGTTAGTATTTCGTCAGTAATCAAAATGATAATAGTTTATGAGAATACAATTTTAGTTGGATTTTAAAGAATGACAGATTGTTAATTTGACCACTGGCTGATACTTCCTCGGTTGTTGAGGTTTCGCAGCGAAGACATTTTCGCGGCGGATCGTTCGAGAAATTTCTCGCGACGCGAAAACAGCAATTTTCAATAAACGACGTTACAATTATCGTGCAAAAATCGGCTGGATCGATGGAGAGGCGGAGGAGGGATCCATCGAGTATTAAATGTAAAATCCAAATGGAAAGTTCCTCATTTCGTAACTTAGGCGATCCGGGTTCGACGCCCAGCGAGAGAATTTAACATCGTGTAACACACGTTATAGCAATCTGGCACACAATTCTCTTATTCTATCACTAATCCGCCATACACACCCGTGTGCACTTTGACTAACCGCGTTTCATAACCGAATTAACATAACGAAATGAAAAATTTCGTGAATGTACCAGCCACGTGTCAAATATATAGACGAAAAAAAAAAATTTTCTATCAATTAAAAAATATATACATGTTTTATGGTTCTAAAAAATATACTCGATAGAAAACATATAGAAAAAAAACAATAAATTAATGGAAAAAAATTATCCATAAATCGTACGTTTTTAGTCAAGAGATATTATAGGTGGTAGATTGGACAGGATGGTCGATGTGACAATTATTTGTGCAATATCGTTCTTGAGTTTTCGAGTAGGCTGGAGATCCACAAAGTATGTACGCATGAGGTTATTGCCCAAGACAAGAATCGAGCAAATATGGAGGCACGGTCTCTCCCTCGGTTCTTCCCTCTCGCTCCATCTCCTGTAAACACACTGCTCGTGTTTAGCGCGTTGGCGGGATTATCGAAGTAAATAATAATTTATAAAAATACATGGGTATAGAGAGGCTTTATTGGTATAATGATATCTCGATTGGTAAAGTGCACGTTTTATAAATTGCATCGAGAAAGTCTCGAATACCACGCGGCGGTGTCAACGGCGATTTACGCGCCCGAATCGAATCCGTTTCAGAGAATAACCCCGTCGACTACGGCGTACACCTTCGCGAACATAAATCCCAACACGCATCGAAGCTCTCTCCGGCTTTTATCGCACGAGAATTTTGCCTCTGCCGATTTCTCACTGCTTACGCCCCCGCGTAGGTTCGCCGATGTAAATTATTTCTGGAGCACTTTAAATCCATCAATGTGTCTTTCATCATCCGATTATAACTTTCATCGTTTATCTCAATTTTTCTAAAATTCATTTTTATTTTCAATTTTTTTTTATTCGATGCACACACTTTTTTCAAGCTCTGACTGGATTACGCAACGACGATACAATCCAGTGGAAAGTCTTTCGGAGTGAAAGTAACGCGTTCCATGACTTTCCTCAATTACGTGAATCTCGCAGACGCGCATCTTTTTTTATTTTATTTAAAAGAATTCAAATATTTTTGGGAAAATTTGATCAACGATGAAATTTATGTTGAAGATGATGTGTGTTTTTGATTATTGTCGGTTTCCGAGCGATTAGGAATGTCTCATCGGAGCCAAGGGCGCTGGGGTGTGCCTGGCATCGCAACTTTATTTTTTTATTCGAATCTAGGATTTCTCCGCGAATGCACGAACCTCGATGCGGACTTTTTCGTAACTCCTAATTGACTCTCACTTTTTTTTCTTTCTCGTCTCCACGATGTGTACACACAAGTGTGTAAAACGCAATTGCAATATGACTGCACCTTGAATTGCCTTCTGACGTTTCTGTTAGAATGAAAGTTGATTGAAAAGATGGGTCTAGCAGGCGCTACGCAATGTCGAAGGATGTAATTCACGTTATACCGGGGAACGTTAATTATTCTTTTATCTTCGTCAGTTTCATTTTTTCACAACAACCTCACTGGAAAATTGGAGAAGTTTCAATGAAACGAACGTAATTTTTTTTTTTCTATTGATATTATTATGCAAAATTTGTAATCGCGTATTCAAGAAATTATGTCAAAATGTGTATTTTTGAAAGCTTTTTCGCTCAATTCAGTGCTTGAAACTTCATTTCATTTGCAGCCTTAATTTTTTTGTTTGAAATGTTATGGATATTATTAATGGAAGAAAATACTCGTAATTTATGAAAATGTGACGCGAGCTCGACGTCACCGCTTTTGCATCGATTGTTCCGATGCACATGCGACGTCCTTGAAATTAATGCAGAATATATCGACTGAGCGAAGCTTTTTATACACTTTAACCTTCTGCATGTCGTACGGAGGTGCGCTGTATCCGTTTTCCTTCACCTCCGCCGGCGTGTGTCTTCGAATAATGTCAAGCGAGCGTTCATCGAGGTGACGCCGAGTTCGCCGATGTCGATCGTACGTAGACCCGACCCTTATTTTCCGACGACCTCAGGCCCTAAATCAATATATATGACAATCTCCAATGACCCAGTTTTCTCAACGCTTTTTCTCCGCTTTCCCGATACTAACCAGAGATTGACGCAACTTTCCCTCGCCTCGTTTTCGAATGATGCATACGGCAGTCTCTCATTCCTGAGCGAGATCTCGTTCATGTGAGCCTAGAAAACAGAGAGCATTTTTTTATGGGGTCTTTGCCTGTATCTCAGAGCAATTCTCATTCTTACGCTCTCTTTCTCCGTTGCAAAGTTCAATAAACCTTCGCAATTATGTAACATCTAATGTTTGAGACGAGAGGAGAGAAAAAAAATGTGAAAAATGGCTTCTTTCTCGTTGCTCAACGGATTGAATTCTTTTTTCATTATTTCTCCTTTATCCAGACTGCTCTCTTTTTCGCCTTTTACAAATTACCACACCGCTGAAAAATTTTTCTCGTCACGTGTATGCGCGAGAGCGCATTTCTCGTTGCAATCAACCGAATAGGGGAGTTGCAACGCGATATCTGCGTCGGTAATTTTTTTTTTCTCGTCGATACATCGGGAATCGAGAAGAGAATATTATTGCTTTGTAAAGAAATTAAAAAAAAGTATAGGGAATGGAAAATGGCTCTCCGATAGTCTGTTAAGCATAGATAAACGTGCCATGATAAATTAAACGCTTCGTTGCACATACGCTGCAACTCGTTACTTTTGATACAATGTTGCGTCTCGATCAAACGAGTTTCATGCTCAGTACTATCCCCTGTTGTGCGAATTCGTGAAACCTTTCCTCGTACATTTGAGCCGCAAACTTTCATTAAATCATATCTTACAATTCCACACCGAGATTTCTCCAACCTCTCATAAATAAGAGAAAGAAAAATTATAAATTTCTACATTTCTAAACTTTTATTTAAAATCAAGTATTGCATGTGGAATTCGTTAAAAATGCTTTAGATTTATACACAAGCAGTGTCAAGTTTTTCGCAAATTCCTTTGACAGTAATACATTCGAAGTTAAATATAATATTAGATATCATATGACTGCACTTTTCGAATTTTCGTAATGCAGCAGTTGAGGTGTCAATTATTGATTTTACAGACCTCCAAAATGAGTATAATAATGGAGATGGAAGTCCGAGAAATTCGATATCCGTAATATTTCCTCTTTAATGAAAATATCGACGTCTACCATATCACGGTCTGTCCAGAAGTGCCAATTACGCCGGTACGATTCCGCTCGGCGTTAAACGGTCAATCATTGTCTCGTTCGCGAGTAGAAAGCGTTATATAAAACGTGAGATAGTCTTTTTTTTTCAACGGAGAGTCTAGTTTCTCTATGGGTTGCGCATAATGCAGGGAACTCAGCGAGCTTAGAAGCGAGAGTGCGCTCTGGCACGCTTAGAACGTGAATCGAGTATCGCGAGGCCTTGCGAGACGACGGAGAGTGCATTGCGCCCTGGTAAGAGCGGCCAGTGCAACCCACCGCTAATACTCTGTCTATATTTTTTTCAATATATAAATATAACAAAGACATGCACTCTTTTTCAAATGCCTCTCGTCTCGGTCGCTTCGCGACTGTGACGAGAGTGGGAACGAACCCACTCCAGAAAGCTTTCCTATGCATGAATGTTCCATTGGTGACAAATCTTTATCTCGTCACTGCACCCTTTCTGCCAAAATAACATTTTCCAGGACATAATTAAAACGTGAGATTTTGAAGGTCTGAAAGTTTTATGATATTACTTAATAATTATTAGAATGAATTTTCTTGTCAGCAGTTGTATCTATATTTCGTTGAATTTTACGTATTTATACATGTTTTTATACATTAATTTATACATTTATTTATAAATGAATTTTCGTGATAAAATAATCATTTTTATCACAAAAAAAATTATAAAATAATCAATACTAATTTTGGGTTAACCAACTTTTGTACTTTTAACATCCGCGGCGAGGTTCTTTCGTAAATGCGAATTTCACGGTGGAACTCGAGTGTGTGCGCGATATCCCGAAGACTAGACGCGATCTCGTAGTTGCAGTTGCACACGCCGGGCGTGTGTTGACGCGTTAGTATACTTAACTATAACTAATACGATCGCATCGGCGCGTTTCCCCACTTCGCGTTGCCGCCACCCGTCCCCGTTTACGAAGGCCGCGCGGCCGACGAACCATCGAGGACGGGGTGAGCTGGCTCCGCTCAATGCGCTCTCTTGTTGCAGTTGCAACTTGCAACTCTATGCGGCACAACACACGTCCAGAACGTAACTTGGACTGATCTCGAAGAGCGATGCAATTTTAGGCTTCGTTCACAAGAACAAATCTGCCTTTATTTTCCCCATTCATTTTGGATAGTTTAATATAAATTTTAATTACAACCAAAAATCTTGCACTTCGATTATTGTAGCTGGTATACACAGTCGTGCAATAACATCTACAGCGCTATATGATTCTATTTTCGAGTAAAAAAAAATTAATTTCCGGACATAGGAAACTTATGGACGCGAGTGCTAAGATTTGTAACAAAGTTGGAGAGCTATGAGCTCGAAGTTGCGACAAGCAATTGTAGTTCGAAAGTATATTTCTAATATTAGAAATCAGACTATTAGATTTTGCGAAACGTCGTTGCTCTTTTTTCGCGAAAAGGTGGAGAGTGAATGCCCTGCCTGCGCGGTTGGAAAAATGAAAGAAAAAGGAGCTCTCGCAAGTCCCGTAGACGGGAACATATTCATCCACCGCTTGCTTACGTACAAATCATATGATCGTTCGGAGTGTGTGCAACAATAAGCGCCAAGTGGCTCGGCGATTTCTCGTCGGTGCTCTTTCTCTCTCTCTCTCTCTCTCGTTCGCGCGCGCTTTAGCAAAAGGAGACCCTGTAACCCTCTTGTCGCCACGAGAGTAACAGCGGCAAGCATGCGCCCTCGATTTCGAAGGCTGAGCGTACGTTGAACTCTCATACACTCCTCTCCTCGATTTTTCTCTCTCCCTCGTGGTAACTCGAAACACTTGGCACAAAGCGTTCACGTATCGCGAGAGAGAAAAAAGGGCGTCGGGAAGAGAGTCCGCCACTTTCTTTGTTCCAGGCGAGAAAGCCCATTGAGCGTTGCACACGAACATTCGCAAGCCAAGACGTCGAGAAAATCCAATTATAAGGATTATCGCGCTGAAAACGTAGCGAGACAAACGGTAGGAGTCGCCATTGTCGAGAAAATACATTGTATAAAAGCAGCGAAAAAATTCAACCACGTATTTTTATTCTGCGCGAATTTACTCTCGATTCGTTCCTTTTTTTCCCCCCTCTGATTCATTGATCGCGCAGCGACGTTTTGATCCAATTAGCATCGTCGCTGATCTCTTTTACCCACTAAATTCGATAAGGCATGCTCGTAAATTACAAGAATAATTACGAAATTTCTTACGGTTCGATTGTTTTGAATTAATAAATAGGTATTACGCGATGTGTGCGTCTCTTATCAAAACGCGGATAAAGTCTTCTAGATTATGTGCCGCGTATAAAATGAAATGAAGAGCGAGAGAGAGAGAGAGAGATAGGTGGAGCGAGGAGGGGATAAGCCGATGAAGTGCGCGAGCGCGAAGGCACGGAATCCGCGAACGAAAATTTCGTCCTCGACGGTTCATCGGCCTGTCCTGCGTATCTGGGCCGTTTGCCGACCGAGTGGAGCTCTATCTACCACTGCCGACGCTGCCACCACCATCTATCAGCCTCTTTATCATAATTCATTCGGGCCAAGCTGACGTATATCTATACAGAAATAATAAATCGACCCGAGAGAGATCGCGTCTGTGTGGGTGTCGACTTAGCCAACGATATACAAAGAATATAATGTCCTAATACGTACGATACATAATTCTGATGACTGACTACGGGAACCAAAGATAACGTGACAATATATGGAACGAATTTCAATATTTGCCCTGTTGTTCTTACACAGCTCAAGATTTTTTTTTATTTCAAAATCTCAAATGAGTTACATACCATTTTTTAGACCTTTTGGGTTAAATTATTGTGTTCTCTAATCTTGGCTATTGTATCTCTATTGATGAATCATAATCTTGGTCTATGGTATCATTAATTAATTGTGACTTTTAGAATTGACATCGATAAATAAAATCAATCATTATTTTTTTTTCGAGTAAAGTAGCTCTTATATAGATCTTTTGATCAAATGTTTCGCAATCGCTTAATTGAAACGAAGCTTTGTCTCGTAGCTGCGAAATATTCCGTTTCTGTATATTGGCAACTCTATTACGCGCGCTCCTCGGTACTTTTAAACTGGCTCTCTCCCCCCTTTGGGAGTCGCAACGTTCCACCAGCGGAGTTCGAAGCTCGCTGCATAATTTAGATGAAAGTGAATTGCCATCGAAATGGGAGGCGCGAGAGAGCTCCAGCGATGCGTGTGTCGCAAGTCGTACTCGGTGTTCTGTGTACGCGCGAACCGCGTGTGCCGTACCAACACCCGTTCGAGCCACCTTTACACATGTATTTATGTTATACCCACGCGAGCAGATTCGAGGGGAGAAAAGTTTCGGATTCTCGATTGTTCTTTCCAAGTAACGAACCACTTCATGCCCGTTTCCATCGCATATTGGAAAGCAAACTTTTACGATTCCCGATCGCAAAATTACTGCTCTAATCCCTCCACGACTATCCTGGGAACAATAAGTTTTTTATTTCTTTCTTCAATGGAGAACTAAATTTGTATTACGACTCAATTTTCGCGAGAATCAAAAAAATTGATTAAGATTTTCCCATAATAATGAGGGATATAATAAGTCTTTTTTTGGATGAGGAGTTGTTGATTGGATTGTCAAGCGATTTAGGAATAAACCGAATTGACTTTGTCCAGAGTTTGAATGCATTTTTCATCAGTAAAGAGAGTGAAAACGGGACAACGAATCGTTGACCTCTTTCGCGAGGAGCTATCGGAGGTTGGCACGGTTTCTCTTCTGGTTGCATTGGACCGACTCGATGCACAGGTTGACTTATTATCAAAGTGTGTAAGGTTCGAGTGTTAGGGAGTCGGAGAAAGAGGCTGGCCGTTTGTCTTGGTGCACACGGACGTCGAGTCAGGCCGAATGGACACAGAGAGTGAGCGCACTCGTCGTCGTCGTCGTCGTCGAGAGGGAGTTGTGTCGAGTGCGCGAGGTATAACGTCAGAGAGCGCACGGTTGCAGCGCCCTAGATCGAGGGAGGTCACCGTGTGCCAGGCCGACGGCCTGACGAGGTCAAACCTCGGACTCCCGAGCCACGGAGCAACCGCGTTTTCGTCTAGTCGCGTTTCTAGGTTAACTCTTTGGTTACGTACATATAAAACGTACGGCATGCATTCACGCGTCTTTTTACACCAAATACATCCTCATTTTCATTCCCGAGTCTCATCCCCACTAGCATTCAACATTATCCAGACTAAATGCTAAAGTTTTAATAGATCCCACGATTAAAAGTATAGAGCTGCCGCGTGTGCTCTTTTATATAATTTTAGGGTTTTGCGATGTAGTCCCTTCAAAATTTATGCGAATATCGTATGTATGTTGCGAGCTTACAATGTATCATTAAGGGTTCGCAGTATGATGTGGTGAACGTCATATTGGGCGTGTGTCACAACGGAATAGTGATAAACGTACCAAACGAAGAAATCCTACGCGGCTGCTCTAGGTCAACTGGCTTTTCTCCCTTAGTTGGTGGGCGTTTTACACAGATATCGTCCGATAGAACGCAGCAACAATTTGCACATGAATATTGGCAACCATAACTCTTTTTTTTTCTTTTACGAGTGAGCGCATATAGGATACACGTTCTATGAAAAGGATTGGATGACTGTAGATTCGATTCCTAGCCAAGGTCGCGATCGTCTCTCTCTCTCTCTCTCTGTCTCCCGTCGTCCGTCCGTTTCTCCTCCACTGCCCTTTCCTTTTGGCCGAAGATAAAGAGGGTGACCGTCGCGCAATGAATCATCGTTTACGTAAATTGCAAACGTCATTCGAGAACACTCGTTTAATTCTCTCGCAAGAGAAAGACATCTGCAAACTAATATTAAGAATCATCAGGCTTCTTCAAAAGAATGTAGGTCTCCGAGGGAATATTTCCGAAGGTTGAAATAAGCTGCTATGAAATATATTAAGTGTATTTTGCTATCGATGAGAAAATAATTTAGGATCGCTCCCGGCTCGATCAGTGCACCGAGGTGATCGGTTTGGTAGGGGGATCGAGAGGTGGTCGGGTCGAGGTTCTCTCGTAACGACGTCGCGATGATGTATGCATGGGTTTGCCTCACTGGAACAACGTACCGCAATGAACTCTGCTCTCTGGTGCACTCGGGCACGTCACACCGAGATATATTCTACGAGAGCCCGGAGGGGACTCGGAGAAAACCGAACAAGTTTTCCAGTTTTCTCTTGCCGTGTGGCAACTTCTAACGTCAAGTGCATCAACACGAATCAGTGAAAGCTTGCCTACCGTAACGGCGTACGCACGCTCCCACGAGTCGATGCAATTACGTGAACCGATTATGCTCTCCCTGACGACCCGATAATCGGTCGATATTCAATTAGTCACTATATCGATTAACTCCACAAAGTTTGAGTCTCGAAACAGTAGAACAATAATGGCTCTTCCTTGAGGAAAAGCTTTGGAAAAGGTCCGTTGAGGAAATCAAAACTTTGAGAACTATAGTTGAAAATTATTTGCATACGCTGAGAGATATATTATCATAACAGATTTTACTATAAAGTGACAACTGCTGTTTTGTTTTTATTGTAAAGCCAAACACATATTTTCATAAGAGAATTAATTTTAGACCTGAATTTAAATTACATCAAAATTGAATATTATTTCTGAGAATTATAGTGGACACGATCTAAAAACATGTTTAATTTTATGATAATCAGTATATAGTTGTCGATATTAAAATGTCTATCAAATTTTTTCGATCTCTTGAATTTTGTTATTTCAACATTTTTTCACTTTTCATTTGTTTGATTCTCCTGTCGTTTGTTTTTACAACGTTTCAGATACAATCGTCGTAGCTTTGAGAACGGGAATATGGTCGCGATTAGAAATCGTAGTGTTAATATTATGTACCGGATGCTTTCCATTCTAGCCTTCGAAGCCGAGACCTTTGGTGAACCTCCGGTAACCTCGCTCGCAATGAAATCAATCGCATTTACTTTTTATCATTAGAGACGTATTTTATTCTCGAATCCTTAAAAATCCGTAACTCAAGCCCAAATCTCCAAGGTTTAAACATTTTTTTCCTCGTTGAAAAATTTTCAAGGCACTTTTGCATCAGAAAAAAAATATATATAGGGCGTGTACGTGTGTTCGAAGTGAGACTTGACCAATGTGGCATATGCAATTTATATTTCAATATTATTTGTTCCCAATTTGTCAAAATCAAAGTTAAGATTAAACAAGTCAAATTAAAATTAAAGTTAAAGCTCGCTCTCGTTATTTCTCTGTTTCTTTGAAAACTTTGGATATTATTTGTCAAATATTCCAAAGCAAATTCGTTTGTAAAAAACATTTTGTCGTCCGAAGCGGAAACGAAATTTTTATGTCATTCAACGTGCTCACTCTCTATCGTTCTTAAATTCTTGCATCCATTATTCATGGCACAGCAGCGCCATCCACGATAAAAGATTTGCGAGTAGCGATAGCATGCGCGGTTTAGGGCACACTTGTGCACACACGGATTTCCAAGAACGTGTTTTCGCTAATGCCAGTGTTGGACGAGCAAAGCACTGTTTGGGGAAAATAATATACGTCTATTTGCATCTTATGAAAAATGTATATAAAAATGAAAAAAAATTTTATACGTCCTACGAGTGAATTCAAAACATATACTGCAGGTACTCAAATGTGTAGTTTTTACACCCTTACCAGTGTGTTATTTTTTTCAACGAGTTAAATCTGTGCAGAAAAAAATAATGAAAAAAACATACAAATTGTGTTAAAAAAGTAAAAATACTGATTTCTGAATCAGTTTAAAAAAATTTTCATCATTGAGTAAGTTCTTGGAATCGAAAAATAAAAAATATTTTTAAACTTTCGCGAATTGAAACATAAATGCTTCTTAAATTATATCGCACGTATAAATAACACTTAACATTCGAGTTTGTAGTGTGTATTTTCGATAAAATCACTAAAAAGAACCCAATATTAATGCCATGAAGTCGTAGCGATCGATATGATCTTTTGGTTCTTTGCAGACAATAATTTTCTAAATTTATGGACTCGAGTCGGAAAAAGAGTCGCTGAATATTCATGTATTAAATGGTGAGATAAGCGATCGGGAGAGGAACAACCTTCGAGGCTATTATCTCTCGTTGACACGTAAAAAACGTGAAAAACTTTCGAAAAGGCGTCGCGAGGGAACCTTCGTTTGTGCACGGTCTATTTGTTCGATCGAACTGCTCGTACCTCCTATATTATTGGAACAGGACATATGTAAATGTTTATGTTCGAAACAAACGACGAAAGGTACGAGACAACTGTACGCGATTAGTTACTTGACGTGTATTGTCAGATTGTCGTGAACGCACGTTTAAGCCAAACGAACAAAAATATATATATATATAAATTTCCTTCTTATTTTCCTTGAAAGAAAAAAAAGTCGAATCAATGTGAGATCTTCGTAATCGATAAGACGCCTTTGTAACGTGTATGATATACGAGAAACGCCGAGGAGGGCGTTCCATTTACTCGATCTTAATAATCCTGGAGGGAAGGCCACCAGCGCGAAGATCGCTCTGGAGATAAAAGCGATTATGAGCCTAGATCAGGCTTGAATTTTTGCAAGACATTAATTCGAATGAATTCAGAATGAAAATCTCTCCGCGCAACAAGTCATGTTTAGGTTGAACGTGCTGCTTAAAATAAAAGTAATCGTCATGGAAAAATGATAAATGTGTATGGAGAATATATATTATTCGGTTTTTTAGTACTTTTAAAGATGTACCCGAGGGTGAGCTCGTACGATACAGGTTTCGTTGCACCTGTGTCGGTGCACCGCTTTCATTATTATACAAACGGCGCGAGCCAGAGGGCGGTCCACGCCTGGTTTGCCGAGCACCTCCGCATTCACGATTTGTTTTACGATCGTTTTCTCGCACACTCGGCGCTCGCTGCTCTCGTCTTTCTCAGTCCAAATGTGCTTCTGGTTCGCAGTAATTCTCATTGTTCGTATGCACCGTTGGAATCGATGCGCCAGGAACATATTCTGAGAATAATACACGAGAAATCTCTGTCCCTCTCTAACGATCATTTATTACGATATCATGGCGAACAAAGTATCCCGCAATCCACCAATTTTTCCCACATGGCCGCTTACTGTCGTTATACTGCCGCTATTATTATTTACATCCGAACGATTTTTGCACAATGCGCACATAGAGCGGATTTTTCCAAATGCCCGCGACGCCCGCCACTCCCAGAACCGTAAAAATCTTTGGCGCAGGACGCGAAAAAAAATTTTTACGAGCCCGCACACCGGGAAACCTTTAATTTGTTGCTTCGCGAGTCAGTAATTTTACGAACTTGAGAAATAGGCCGTAAACCGCATATATACATATTTTTATAAACAAATAGCGCAGCGGGTGCATGATTACATTTCAGAAGCGAATTTCTCTTTTTTTTTTTCACCGCGCTCGCATCTCGGACACATTATTTCGAGACCGCGATTTCTATTGCTTTTTATTCTCGCTCGCGTTATTCTCTCTTTCCCCCGTTTCAGTGCAAATGTTCAATTAACATTGTTGGACGCGGAGTATATTCGCGAGCCGAGAGACTTCACGGATCGAGAGTTTTCAGATTTTGTGATCGATACACGAGACACAACAACGAGAAGAAATAAAGAAAGGCGAGCCGTGCGGCAAAAAAATGTTGGATTTTTAAATGGCCGTTCGCTATCGGTCGGGGCAGCTCTCCATAGTCTCCATATACTTTTACCGTGCATGCGCGCTGCCTGTATGGGGAATAGAAAAGCGCGAGAGGGCCCGCAGTTGCGACACGTCACAATGGCCTATTAAGAATTATTGGAGCAAGTAAAGGTATGCCGTTCGTCGTTGTCGCGTTCACAGCCGTTTTCGTACTCGCACCGATGAAACTTTCTACACGTATGGACATACAGAATGTGCGATAACTCGCTGCGCGACTTTTTCACGGGACGATCGCGCTGAGAAATTCTCCTACGACCGTTTCTCCAACGGGTTCGGTGCGTTCGAACTAGATTATGCATCGGGCATGCACATTTCATTTATTCTCGTTTTTATTTTATTTCAAAAAAAAAGTCGTCCCGCATACGAAACGACACTTGGAACGTGCATCTCATCGTGCGATCTTTCGAAACACACACAAATATAATTATCCGCGCGCTGGTATCCTCGAAAAGCGATCATCCTCGTCGCGCGATCCGACGAATAGGAATAAACTGCAATCTGTTAAGTCTCGTGAGGATTTAACGAAGAGGAATCTCACGACATTCATTCTTCTCGATTGCGAGGTTACAAATTAACACGGATCGTAAATGTACGGTCACGAGTCTCGGGGAAAAAAGTTTGGAAAGGAAAATCACGTTTCCAGTCGGTTCTCAGTCGGTTCGGATCGATTACTTCACGGGGATAATTTTATCTCCTTCCCTCTGCTCTCTCTCTCTCTCTCTCGCGTCTCCTGGCTTGCACGTCTGATTGCGGAGCTCGGAATGAGTGGAAGAGTATGCCGCAACACACACGCCGTATATATTAAATTAGATACCGATTTATTCGTTATTTTGCTCCGATATATAAGTGGGTAGGGCTCTCGTGGGCATAAATTATTATCAACGCTATCGCGAACACGACACGAGCCAGTTCTTTTGTGAGAATCTCTATTGTGCATTTATCAACAATGTATGTTTATTGTGCAGACAACGCACGTGATAAATTGTCTTCGCGATATGCCTACTCTTCTTCTCCCTTCCCATTTTTCCAAGCTCCTCGCCTCTTGATTTATCATCCGTTCTGTCATTACTACACATGGCATCGACATGCTCATTAACCTGCCGAGAAATACGATCGGACTCCCATGATAATATCTATAATGACTGAGGAAATTATCGAAAAAGTCGTAAGACCGCTGATCCAGAAAAACAACATTATTTTTCCTCCAGGAAATATATATCTGTTGAAAATACAAATGAATTGAGGCAAAGATTTTTTCAATGTTGATTCTTCACTCGATTTTATCATTTTTTTCTGTAAAAATGTTATCTCTCATTTATTTTTTCTGCAGAACAAACTTACATGGACAATATTTGAAAAAACGTGTATCACGACGTCCTTCGGTTGATTATATTTGCTATCAGTGTATCCAAAATAGCTCATACAAAAGGTTGCTTCCGCACTGAGTGCGGGGGAATGGAAGAGTTGGCGATTATTCGAAGATCGTTCAAGTGGTGTAGGTCAGGATTCTCGATGAATCGTGGCTTTCTCTACGCTTACGTATATTTTTATACGCATTAACGTTTTTTTCCTCCATTTTTACCCAAGCCACGAGAATGAACGGAAAAGTTAATAAAAAGGTTCATTATACATATGCATATTGAGCAGGCGCGTGTCGCTTGTCACGCAACGTCATACGCACACTATAGACGTTGATGAGAAGACCGAAGGGACCGGGGCACGTATCATCCGGTTTCCGGTCAGTTCTCGTCCATCTGCGTACATAATCATCAATGGGTCATAAAGCAGATTGAATATCGCGTGCGGATAACAGATTTGCAAAGACAATCTCGCACGCTGATGCAGATATATCCCAAAATAATAATCGGACTCTTACATTTTTAATCCTACCGAGAAATCTTTGGATATTGCTCGTCAAATCGATAGTGCAAAAATTGTCCACTGGTACCTGACAAAAGTGTTTTTAGAATATCACATATCATCTGAATAATTAAAAATGAATACGAGTCGTTCGAAGACGAATATAGTTGTTGATCATGGAGTTTCGTGATTGTTTTATCACTGACAGCTCGGAAAATAACAACGGGTTTGATGATCGTCAACGAATGCAACATCTGTGTGGCCGCTGGTGCAGGATTTCATGTGTGTATGGATGGAAACGCGGGGTGCCTGGGTCCGAGTATTAGTGTCGGTCGTTTCGTTCGTGGCAGCGGCCGCGTTTGTCCCAGTGAGCGGACGTTCACCCGCGGCGGGGCCGAGGACATCCGAGCCATGGCGAACCAGTGCGAAGATAGCCGAGAAGCCTCGCGATCGTTTCTATGTCTGCGCCAGTGTGATGTACACGCTGAAAATCGCTTTTGTACGGAGATCGAGAGAGGGAGAGAGTGATAAAGACGGAGAGAGACAAACTCCATATAGATCGGAGCCCTCAAAAGCGGCGTTCTCGACCCTCCGAAGCTGCCGCCTGTTAAAGCTGCTTCATCGCCTCGAACGTATATCGCTCTGATATTTTTACTGGGGTTATGCTCCCGATAAAACCTGACCTCACTCCTTTCAATCGTTCCACCTCCCCCGCCTCTCTCTCTCGCTCTTTCCCTGCGGAGCTTCAACTCCGATCCACCGGATACGCGACGTCCGCGAACAAGCGCGAAACCTCGATTTTGGCAGATTAACCGAGATGATAAAGTCTGAGAAATCTTTCGTTCAGTCTCAAACTTTCCACCCTTTTTCTCTCTACTATAACTTTACTCCCTCTCTCTCTATCTCTCTCTTATCTGTCTCAAAAATTAGCCCTGCTTCCAGCAGACCTCCATTATCTCTGTGAGTAATGATCCAAACTTTCCCCAAGTCAATGCAATTAGGATAAACTTATTATTCCCTCAACTTCCATCTATCTGCCTTTCTGGAAAATTGCCCAAGTTTGGATCGAGAGTGAATCTTATTGCGACCGATTCGTTTACTTTCTTTCGGCTCACTTCTTTCATAGCTTCGGAACGCGATAAAGGTCCAAATGATCATCATAGTTATTTGGATTTTCCGAATATGTTTCTAGTCCGCGACCTTTGGCGAATCGATCGCAGCGTTGTACCTTCCTTTCGATCATATTTGTTGATTTCATTTGTTGAAGTACGAGCGAGGGAAACAGCAAAAGTGGACTCCGATGGGTTTAACGGGCGTAACGCAACGAAGGAGAGTTGAACGACCTCGTTTATGAGACTTGACGGAAATCTGTGCGCGTGTACGTACGTTTAGCCAGATGGCTCCCCTCTCCGAGGCTGTCATCACCGAGTCATCGATTATCTGTGCCGATGTTGAGGGCTGGTACGTCCAATATACACGGTTGTACGATGTGCACATATGTAAATTATACACGTCAACGTACAAATATATCTTCGGCTACGCTAACTGTATATTGTACTCGGTTTATAATACAGCCGTTGCTTTTGATACGACGATGAGCTTCTCTCGTGTTCTCGTTCCGAGGGGTCGACGACCAACGTTCTCTCGCTCATTCACTCCCGTTGCCGCGAAATTGCGCTCTCCCCGTGCTTTTGCATAATATTTTATTCGTACCCCGAACACGGTGATCCTAGCGAGAAAACCATGTTTTGTAAAAACGATTTATGAGCATTTATATATACCCTATAATGATAGTCCTGGTATCTGCATTGCAATACTATTTTCATATTATATATTATACTTTAAAAGTTATTTATATGACTATATAAAAGCATTTTCATCTAAATATGATGGATTTGATGATTTTTGAGTGAAGGCTTTTTTTAAAATGATTTTACTAGGATTTATTGTTGAGAGAACAATTTTCTTCTCTTGCAATGATTCTAGCTAAAATGTCAATTGGCATTTTGACTTCGTTTTTATTTCTGAGTATACGGAAATGCGGATGACGTTCCAGACCGCGAATAAGTAACGTCTTGAGATGTTGCTTCCTAAAAACGTGAATTGCGTGTCGTCCAACAGCGAGCGAAACGTGTGCGTCTTTTCTTATTATACTACTTTCTCGAAAATTCAACGTTGATCGAAAATAAGGTGTAAGACTCTCGGTATCTCGCGTTGCCCAACTTTTGCGCCTGTGTGAGTGTCGACCCATGTGGTTGTGAAAACTCTACTGCAAAAGTACGGCCGAGGTAACGAAACCGTGGATGCAGTGCACTGTCGGGGCGAATTCCGCAGGCGAGACGACGACGACGGGTGTTGGGCAACGCTCCGGCACGATGAGATCTCAGCGTCAGTTACGCGCGTCTAAATTTTCACGAAACTTTCCGAAATACAAATTTACCCATTTTCTAATTTTGACCTATCAGCAACATATCTTCTTTATGCAAAAATAACGATATTTAGATCAAAATCATATGCAGTCTTATATTATCGAAATTTTTTTTTTTATCGACGCACGTGAAGTATCTGTATGCACGTGAAGTACACGAATTCCGACCCTCCGACGTTCGCGTTACCGCGGGTGGTTAATATATGTTGTAAAAAAAAAGTAAGAGAGATTTGCGATTGCGACAATCTCCGGAGATATCGGTGAGTTGCGATAAAACGGTTTACAGACTCAGCTTGTCTCGTTTAGTTTTCGCCATCGATCATTATAAATATTCATACATGCGGCGCCGTTCAACTTCTACAAGCGACGAACACACGCCCCCTTTTCAATTTGCCCTTTTTTTTTCAAACGACTAATCCTGATTCTTCCGCATGGATTTTTCTCACTCCGCTGCGGTTGCACTCGATCTTGAATCAACTTTTTGTTCGATTCTAATGTCCACACTGCTTCGAGTCTTGTCCAAATTAATTATCCTAAGTTCATTGGACAGCGTACACTGCCTAAAAAAACATTTCATAGTTGGTAATATCTAGATTATGTCAAATAAGCTCTAGAGCTTTTTTTTCGACTAATTTATACAATGATTTTTAAGTAAACGAAAGACATATCGAGAGGACATTTTTGATAAACTAATTGACGTTATTTTTGGCAAGATAAAAAATTTAAAGTGATTCGATAAGAATTTCAACTACCCAAAGTCCATCGACGATCACGTAGGCCTCGCGTGATTGGAGCAGCTTTTGACTCGGGTATACTGAAACTACCACCCGGTGTTACGAAGCACTGCCGACGTTAGAAATAAAAAAAAACCGTTTCTCTCCGTATCGAAAATATGAAGAAATTTATTAGAGACTTTCTATTAGCTAAGACATTTAGCATTGTTTTACGAAGAGAAAAAAACGTCCTGTTGTGGTCTCTAATTAAATCTAAAAAGATATAAAAGGATCTCGCCGGCTCCACTTTCACCGAGGCTCCTTTTTCTTACAACTGTGACCGCAACAGGTCGACGCTCAGATAATCGGACGATGATCGGCGAGGACTTAGCGACGGGGAGGGAAAGCGAGAGTCGCGCGAATATCGGGTCAATGAGCGGAAGGAATCCACGCGGGCCGCGTGCCTCTCTTTTCTTTCGCCGCGCGGCGCCCACGCTGCGAAATGATGCGAGAAAAAACTCTCATTGCATTCCGTCAGTTGAGTCCAACGTCTGCACGGAGACAATACCAGGAATAATACGTTTGCACAAAACGAACGTTTACTTATATTTATTAACGCACATAAATTCTCTACGCATGAATTGGGATCGTTACGTACAATGTGTAGCTGAAAGCACGTTAAAAGCGTAGCGGTATCAGCAGGGGTCTATCTGTCTCGACGTGAGCTATATTCTATTTTCTCTTCGGATAGTTCCAATTCTAAACGTGCTGTTACGATTTAACTGCATTTAAATAAATTCACCATTCTTTGAATTGCTCGTGGTACAACCTTCAATCGTTTCCAAAATAGTATTAAAGAGTTTTGATCGTTAACAACATCAAATTTATGATGTAATCATATCCAATACCACATAGAAATCGGTGTACGATCAGCATTAAACTTCCTAGTGGATTTTTTGAAGAGATTGTCTTTTGGTGAAAACTTGATGATTTTTGAATTTGACTGTACATCCAGAACCGCACAACATATTTGACGACTTGTAAAAATGTCCACACGTCCAGCTATGTGACTTGCAGTCTAAGACCCTCGCGTGGGTCTCCCTCTCGCTTTCCACCAAGCATTTTGCAATGCCTGCCTACCCAGCTGCCACCGAATGGATTTTTGTGATCCGCCGCGTGAGAAGCATTGCGCGATAATGCGGATACAAGTGTGCATTTCATTGCGCAATTTTTATTGAATCCACCCGATAACGTCGAGGTGAATTTCTATCTCATTACCGAAGGGGTTGATAGAAAAATCCATCAATATTGCCGCGGGCGACCGAGCGAATAAATTTATAAATCATGAGCCGCTCTTGTAGATAAGATTATCGAGTCGCAACGTTCGAGGAAGCTTAGACTTTATCGAAAATAGATTCATTTTTTTCTTCTTGAATCTTTTTTTAGTCTCCTTATCCCAGTCGATCGCACCGCCAGAGAGCGAAGGATCAATCACCCTTACGACAATTATTTCATAAGTTTAGACCGATAGCGAATTTAAGTTAAATATGGTGCGCGTGTAGCAAATTTAAACAGATGAGATAGAGAGGAGAAAGAGAGAGCAGAGAACGAACAGTATGCGCTCTAAGAGGAGATTGAAATAGACTTTTCTAATTCGGTCAGTACGAGTTCAACGACCGATTTACAGATATATACACTCTCACAGATATCTACACTCGATTCTATACAGGTCGTGCAATCTATTTAAATCTCATCACTAAGCAAGGAATACTCGTGCTTCGGCTCGGAGCGATAATCAGGAGAATGACTCAATTATCGAACCGATTAAAAAGATATATTTCTTGTGATGTTTTGTCGATTTCGAAAAAAGACTAGCTTATTGAGAGGAAAAGATAAAAATATAGCAATTTTTTCGCGACTCTTATATGGTTTTTTCATACGATTTTTGAGGATTGTGAGACGGGAGCTATGAGAAAGTAGATATAATAGAAAAAATGTCCTTATCGAGAAATCGAGGCAAATTTTTATGCCCACGCGCTCTCGGCTGGCGGACTCCCGGAACGCGAATAGCCAGACACGTCGAGAAAACCAGAGCGTATAAGCGACCGCGGGCGAGTCAATAAATCTAAGTGATAGATAACCAGAAAGCTGGGTGGCACGTTACCGTTTCGATTGCTCTTACCGCTCCGAAAACTCGTCGCCCGTTTAGACGTAAGAATTTCGAGACGAATCGGCGAAAGTCTGCGATGTAGATAAGCCGGCTGACAATTTATGAGCACCGATAACGAAGATTTCATAAAAGATGCCATACCGCTTACCAAAAAGCAACAATTTTTTTTCTAAATCTCTATTCTTGTCGTTGGCCGGTCATCATCAACTATTAGTTTCTATTTTAATTACCAATCGAATGATGTTGGCCGAGGCGTTGTGTCAGACACAATAATCTCATGGATATTACGAACAACACAATTATTACGACACTGCCATCGATCACTTAACGTTTATGTTTTACAGATGACAATATGCTGACGTACAAATGTTCGATTATTGACAAAATGTATGACACATTGGCACACATTTGACAGCTGTCACATATAAATTGTGTATAAAATGTGGACAACCTTTCGAAAACTTACTCACGTTTGCTGACGTGGCTGAGAGCTTACCTCAGCATTTTCGTTAACTGTCTTCGCGTTTGTTTTTATTTACATTTTTTTATTGCACGTGCAAAACGCCGTATCGTGGACTACACTCGTTCTTATTATTTGAGGCAATCATTTTAATTTTTACAAAAGTTTATGTACTTTTTTGGTGTTTTTGAAACCTCGATTTCAACCAATGGGTGCGAACTCTGTTTGTTGATGAGTTTTAGTCGCAAAAGTTTTCAGTGATTTTTTTGAGACTTCATTCGATCGAAGTCTCTTCACCGATGCAGTTCTCTCGATTAAATAAGCTTTGTCTACAAAAGTTTTAACTTTGAAACCGTTTTAATTATTATATGATTTTTTTAAAACATTTTTACGTGAAAGTTTAATGCAAGAATCAGTTCCGTGTTGAAGGAATAGCATTGAAAAATAACAGGTTAGTCACGAAATAAGATGTTCCTTCGTTCATCCATTCATTAATGATAGTTTATTTTTTCGATGACATAATTGACTGGTTATGCACCGACCTCGAGTAATCTCAATCAATTATGACTTTTTTTTTTAATTCTTACCAAGGAAGAATGAAAAATATACTTTTAACCATCTCATTATACGGAACATCTCATCTTTCCCCTAATGACCCCTACAAAAAAACGAGGGATGGCACGAGAGGGAACGAATTGATTCAACAGTGTTGAATCATCCACCCGAGATGATGACGTCTCGTAAAAAAGATTGAAAAGAAACACAAAGAGAGAGAGAATCATTTGAAAAAAACATCCAACGGAACTCGATTGGAGGCGCTTTCAACGAGTTTTTACGTCAATACTCTCGCTATCGTTTTCGTTGGGATAGGCCCGCTTTACCGTTACTTCCAGACACGCTCGTGAAACCCCGAGACCTCTCCCACTCCTTGGCGTCTCATTTTTGTTACCTGCGACCGTATACGTAATCTCTAAGCCGCTGAATTCTACTTACGGCCTGTTTACCTTCGTTTTCACTTGGGAGCCACGTGACGAGGTACCGCACGCCTAATCTCATCGAAATTTCGGCACACTTTTTCGCAGATGTCCTCGTGAATAAATTCTCTCCCGCTGAGAGTGAAACTTTGACGAGACCTCCGCGCGTACTTCCTCTGCCGCTCCGATTAATTCCTCCGTCCAAACTATTTATCGAAATTTATATTTGTTTGGAATTATAGTTTAGTCAGCATTCAGAAATAAACGTCCCCATTTCGAATTTTATTTTTTATCATATTTATATGTATCTCCATATGGCTTATTGGATTAAATTCGAGACTCTTAGCAAGGGCAAGATAGCCAATCGTTTCTAGTTCTCGTATAGGAGAATGTGAAGAAACAAAGAAGCCTAAGCCGTGTGTGTCAGTTTACAATGCTCAACTGCCACTTGCGCGTTGTAGTGATGGTTGCGAGCTTCGCGGAGACCAGAATCCTTGATCCTAATGACGGGTCAACCGTGCCAATTGGCGGACGCAACGACACCCAAGTCCGTCCTCGCCTGGTCGACGTCTTGTTCGTCATTTCGTAGCTGATACCAACACTATAATTCATTTACTATCGCACCCGATACCCTTTCTATTTCGCGCACACTATATACCAGCTGCTGCGACAATGAGAATCGAAATTTCGTAGAACCGAACATTTGTAATAATACGTCATGCAAATGACCCAGTGCCATTTTTATTAAATAGAACCTAAAAATACATTCATATTTTTATTTAGATTCTGTTATCATTTGAAACGATCAGAATGTAGTCTCGATTACGACTATTTAATTGTTTTTTTGTAAGAAAGAGAGAGAGAGAGAAGTATTTGAAATAATTGTCCGGCTGACGACCGTGAAATTTTTGTCCGCTTTGGAATCTTCGATATTTTTTTTTTCTGAAATTAGAGTAGCACGTGCTCGTTGAAACTTTATCTTATTGGTATGAGTCTGGTCGGATCGGTGGCTCCTAGAGAAGGCGCGCGAGGAAGGAAAAAAAAGGGAGAGGATAGAAACGGAGATGAACGGGGCCCGGAGTTAGCGCGACACGTACATCGTAGAGCGCTCCGATGAGAGTGGCGGTGGGCTCGAAGCGGCGCAAGCGCGCGAAACTCGCGATATATCGAGACGCGGCAAACTCACTCGCGCACCGCACTGCACGCCATACACAACCACTAATCCACGCTCTTTCTCCGCCAAAAGCCAAACCACGCGGTCTCGAGTAACTCGTGACGACGACGACCACAAAAAATCCACCGCCTCCTCCTCATCTCATGCTTCGTGTGCACGAGATTTTTCGTCGATTCCGCGTTCGCAATACTTGGCAGATCGATCGGGAACCGGTTGGTCGTGGGTGTCGGAAGCGAGCTCCTTCGAAGAAAAATAACGAGAGAAAACGCGACTGATAGTTAAATTAATAAAATCTTGACGATAGTGAGCCCCGAGTGCGTGCAGCGAAGTGTCATAATATCTCGTAGTATTTATCCTTAGATTACGGAGCGATTGGAAAGAGTCGCGAGGCGAGCTGCCGATTCGAGTCTCGAGAAAAACAGAGAGATTTACGAAAGACTGTTATCGTCGCATGTAACGCTGGATCTCGAGGTGATACCGTTCGGGGCACGTGTAGCCCATCAGGACAATTGTCTAGCGATCGGTCCAGGAAGTGTCACGTGACGACGAGTTTACGAGTTAGCTCCAAAATTCATCATCGTACTATCTGCAACAATCCCCAAGTCAGTATAGAAGATATTAGATAAAGAGAGGGGGATCCAGTCTCGAAGCAAAGTGATAAAAGAAAAAAAAAGTATAATAATCATGTCTCTGACGATCCGTCAATGGCGAGAATAAAGATTAATGTGTGACTGAGCCGAGAGAGCGACAAGCTGAAAAAGATTCCTATAATATAACCAAGTACAAAGACTCATCGACATTGCCATTATCCATTTCGAGTTATTATACAGCCGAAGCGAATTACGAGGAGATTCGTTTCTCGGTACGACCGGACTCTGATTTTCGAGGAGTTATTATTGAGGACAGGAATATAAAGAGAGTCTTCGAGGCACTATAGAGTTTAGCGTGGCATGATAGACAGACGGGTAGAAGATTGGTGTGTACAAACGATGACCGTGCAGGAGTTCAAACCGCGCGGCAGCGCCGAGGAGCAACCGGTTGGCGACATCCTCTCGCCGGCCCCCGATCCTCTGGACAACGAGAAGGAATCGTCCTCGGCGGTCGGCTACCACCGAGCATCGCCTACAGCTTATCCGCCCCAGGACAGCGAGCACTTGCTGGGACGAGTTTTGGCTGGTAAGCGATGACGAAGAAGCCCAAATCCAAACCTGAAACGAAAAATGAATAGAAAAATAGAATACCGAACGATAAGAACAACACTTTATGCGTTATCATTTTTATTAAATATATATATATAAAGTCTCTCCCGGCTGGTAAAAATAAAATATAGTATATAAAAGGTTGCATTGCTAACGCACACGCGAGTCTAATATCCGATATACGCGTATGTGTAAGAGCATAACAGTGTTTCGGGCGAGCCGCGTATACATACGCGGAGGCGGCAGTTTCACTTTCCAGCGGCGGAATGTAGGTCGTGTGGGGCCCGGGAGGAGGCTAGTTCGTTGCCCCTCGGCGGCCTTCCACTCGGAGCTGGCAATTTTCTCTCTCTCTCTCTCTCTCTGCTCGCTCTCTCCCGTGTCTCCCCCTCTCGCATCTTCCCGTTTCTCCCCTCTCTTCCCGGCGCCCGTTCGCTCTCGCTATATGTCGTTTATTCTAGCCTAGATCACGCTACAGCAGCCTGTATACTCGAGATCCCCACCGCTGTCGATCCGCGCGCACACGCACACGCGATTCACCAAAGTTCCTCGTTTATTATTCTTTTTCTCGCGCGCGCGACGCACACGCATCCGCGGAATTGAGGAAGAATCTGCTCATCGCGTCTATCTTTTCGCGTTCGCTCTTTCTCCAATCTTTTTTCACCTCTCTCTCTCTCAGATTCTTTTCTTCTCTTTCTCCGGCGCGTGTATATCTTCGTTGCTCTCTCGCTCCCGCTGTTTTGTCCGATCGGAGCAGTCGTCCCGATTCAAGCGCGGAGCTGTGTGCGCGAGAAGGTAAGAGGAGGAGGGATAGAGGGTGAGGAGGGGCCGGGGAGATACAAATGAACAAGAGAGACGAAGATAGCGAGAAAGAGAGAGAGAGAGAGAGAGCGCGACACGGGGAGTGAGAAAGAGCGAGAGAGAGAGGCAGGAAAGTAGGCCGACGGGGCCTTGGCGCGAGGCTAGTTCGTTCACCCTGCTCGACCCGTAACTGGGGCAAGATGAAATTAACCGAGAGCCCCCTTCTTCTCCTCCCCCTCCACGCTCTCCTCTATCGTTCCGCTCTCGCCTCCCGAGCCTCTCTGCCGCGTTCGAATATCGTTTTAACCGAGGGACAGAGGCGGCTCGCGGTGTAAATCTCGAGCCGTTGCGCCCTTATGACCGTCAGAGCCCTCGCGGAGCTCGCACGTATACGCGCGAGGACGTCAGCGTCGAGCGAGAGAGAGAGATCGCGGCTGAACTCTCGGTGAGCTCGAACACTCGCGTGGCCAATCGCCACGGCGGCCCGCTCGGCGGCCGCGGTTCAACAAACTCGAACTGGGACTCCCTCCCGCCGGCACTCTCCCCGCGCTCGCCCGAGTCGCAACTCTCACTCGCTCCCTCGCTCGCTAAATAGCTTACGGAGCTTCTTTCCTCCTTTTTTTCTCCTTTTTCCTCCTCCTCCTTCTTCTTCTTCTTCTTTTTCATCTCTAACTACGTCCGTTACACACGACTAGACCTTTCTCGCGCTCTCTCTTTCTCTCGCTTTCCCTCCACCCCATCCCTCGGTGCTCACCCACGTTTTATCAGCGAAGGTCACCATACACTCGCGCGCGTGTAACGAACCTTCCGCGCGTACATGTACAAATGTTTCACGTACTCGAAACTGCGTACTCCAGCTTTTTCGTATATACAGAAGACGCGGATGAACTTTCTCAAACTCCCGTGAGAAATTCGGCCGAAAAAAGCTTCGTCTCTTCCGCAGATCGTTTCCCGTAGATATATTCTTCTTATAACGTTAATATTTGATTGTATTTCGAAAGTGCGTGTAGATTTCTTTTTCTGTATCTACTTTATTGTAGCTCTATAACTCGTAAAAGTGAGAATTCACGGTGATTCTTCGTTTTCGTTGCATTCCCCCATTTTTTTTCTCTCGAAAGTATCCGCGCCGAAAACTTTCTCATACGTCACGCTGCTCGCACGCTCCGTGACTCGTCATTGGGTTACGCAATAACCGTGGCGAGAGAGAGAGAGAGGATTACGAGGAAAGCGATAGTGAATTAACAGAGAGAACGAGCCGAGATCGAGAGTCGCGAGCGCGTGTCTTTCTCTCGCGAGAAGAAAGTCGACGCATCGCGCACACGCCTCGCCACTGGACCGTGATCTCTCCGCGTCTTCGTCTCCGAAACTCTTTTTTTTTGTCCCGGAGTCGTCCGAGAGCCTCCTCGCTCGGATGCTCTCTCGACTTTCTTTGATTACCGAACAGCGATTACGGAGGCGAAAAAAAAATGCTTTCACTCATACGTACGTCATTATATGCTATTAATTATTGGGTGAAGATCGTGGAAAGCTGATGAAAATAATATAAATAAAAAACAAAACAAAACGTGCGTTGGAAATAAATCTCTTATGCACCGCTGATAACGAGACGCGGCGCAACGCGGGTGCACTGACCTGCCTCACTGATTGTGTATATCCCGTCGAGCCACTCTCCCGCGTACTACATTTTCCGACAATTCGTATCAGCCGATTTGCAATCACAAAAAAACTCGCCGTCCAGCGTGTCTTTTTCACCTTTTTTTTTCTCTCGCTTTTTTCGCCGTTATTTTCGGTCACGCGATCGTAAATGTGACTTCTCCAGGAGTCTCGGAAAATTCCGGATTAAGAAGAGGTATACGGCGAGTGGATTATTTCCGTGGGGAAAACCTTTCCGTTATAACTCCTTTACGACCCATCATCGAAGTCATGTTTCTTCTACGCTTTTATTTTCTGCACACCCTTTCTTCCTTCCGATCCCTCTGATCCTGATATTACAATCGTCACTCCAACCTTTCTTGTCGTTTTCCGAATTTTTTTTTCTAGACTCCTTACCCTTCGGTCAGAACCGGTGATTTATCACTTTTTTAACCCAAAATCCGTACTCTCTTTTCCTTTTCCTTAAAGCCCGGTTGGACATATTTTTTCAATCGATCCAGGCCTCTCTTTTATGTGTTTTTCCAATTTTTTTTTCACCCTGAAAGATGTTCAAGCTGTTTAAAACCCTTTTTTTTGTTAATGGTCTATCTGTTTTTCCAATTTTTTTCCTCTTCCCGAGAAATGACCGAGCTGACGGTTTTTTGCAAAGGCATCCCAATTTTTTATCGCTTTCTGACTTCGTTCGGAACAAAGATATTTGGAATAAAGGTGCGAGCTCTCTCGGACGGTGACGAAATGACAAGTTACTCTCTAAATTCCTTGGGAGATTTTCCCTTTCCCTGGCCAGGACTTCTTCTCGGTTATTTTATAATTACGCGGCGCTGACGCCAACGGCGAAGCGCCGCGGCTGCCGTTGGTTAACCTGAAAACGAAGGCGCGAGCGGGCAATGGCCCGGCCTCCTCCCGGTCTCCGATGACCTCGATTGAGAGAGCAGTGCTACTCTCTGCGAGCATTCTCCCGTTCTCGTCTAGCTCGCGAACTATATACGACTCAGATTATACATTTCCCTCCCGGTTTCCTCTCTCGTTCCTCATCGCTTTTATTATTGTCACCAACGTTGCGAGCCCCCGCTGAATTCTATAGCAACCGATGAGTCCCTACACTTTTTTGGCTATATTTATTTCTATTCCAATACTTTCTATCCAAATTCAAACTAATATTTATTGCTGGAACCCACTCAAGACTTCTTCCCCGGATTTTAACATAAAAACTCAAAATTTATTACCATATTATCAAAAAAAAACCCTTCACATATATTTTATTTAATAAAAAATATTTTATCGCGACATTTTATTTTTTTTTGCGTTGTTATGAGTTAGAGTGTACTTGTGTATATATTTTTATGTTGCCCAATAAAGCACGTCAAGGTGAACAACCTCGAACTGTGTCAGTCCACGGCGCGCTCTTATCTCACCCGAGGTTTAAACCCTTATCAGGTGCATAGAGAGAGGAAAGGCTAGAACGATCGCTCGTTTCGACACACAGCCGCGTGTTCCATTTGTGTCAGCAGAGCCTGAGAAAAAAGAAGAAACGAGAAAAGGAAAACAACGAATTAATCGCGAGCGTGGATTTCTCCGTCGGACAAAGAAATAATCGGGGGGGATCAATGAGGGTGTCTTTTGGCTCTCTCACCATTTTTTCTTCCCATATATACATTTCTCTCTGTCCTTATCTTTTATATATTTTCCTCCGCGTGTACGAGATCGTCGCGAGTTTTCTATCTCGTATCCTTGGCGCGTTCCAGCTCAGTGCGAGCGATTTCATCTTTTATTTACTTCCCGAGCCTCGATCGGTTTATTCCTGCGAGTCACTTTCTTCCATCGGATGCCAGTGAGAAGCCGCCAAGTCACGGTTCACCGAGAAGAAAGTGAGAGTGGTCTCGCGAGGCTCTCGCTCTCGGAGCCTCGTGACAGTGGCGTGTACACATCGGGAAGACGGTCCGCCGGTGAAAGGGAAAGAAATGGAGGAGAGACGAGGGATTATCACTTCGCGTGCGCTCTTCCCCGAATACCGACTCTCCTACGCACTTTTTTAAATTCGCTTTAATTCTCCGTGCAAAGATCCAATGTTCACCAAAAAAATAAAAAAAATAAATTTCGTTGCTTCTGCATATTCTTCATCGCGGATTAGGGAGAATAGATTTTCTTTTTTATTGGCGAAGCGAGCTCTCGTTTCGGCGTTGGGGGGATAAAAAATTCGCATCGGGAATATAAACGAGCGTTCGCGTATATATATCGGAATAAAAAGCGATACGAATAGCCGCGAGGGCGCGAGCGTTTCTCTTCTCTTTCTCCCTTTTCATTTGGAAAGCTACTTTTCGAGAATTCGAAAAAGCCCGCAACGATTATTCGTCGAATATGTGTATCGTCATCGACGATTCACTCGTGTATCGTCTCTATATATACGTGGAGAAGAGCTTTATATATATCGCGGCCGGGCCGAGAGGGTGTCCGGGAATCCGGTACCAGGTCGACGACCTCTGACCTACTAAACGGACGAGAGAGAGAGAAAATACGAAAGCCCTGGTATCGTTGATCTCCCCCACTCCGAAATAAAGCTTCCCTCCAACGTGCTAAGATTTCCGCACCTGACGTGACTCAAATATTTCATCTATCTCTCCTGATCCTTCATTATTCCAAATGGAGCGCCATTTCACCCCCAAAATACACACGAGACTGACGATAAATAAAACCGATTATTAATCTGAGTTTCCTCGTTCCTCTCGTCTCTGTATCGTGGCTCTATAATAAATTACATAGATTTTATTAATGCTCTCTTGTCTCTCGTTCTCCAGCAAGTTTCTCGTGCTCGTACGTCTCCCATATCAAGCTTCTTAAAATCCATTTACGTATATTTAATGATACGAAAGTATTTACATATATTATTGCACCATAAAAGAAGAAAAATTTGTATCGACTCTACTGTATTCGTGCAAGAGTGATCTACGATAAAAACGATTGTCGAAAAATACCCTGAGAGAGGAGAAAAAAATTGATGGGACATTCGCCACGGGAGAAAACGTTGAAACTTTCTGTTACGGATTTTCGGTCTCGAGGGACGGTTTCGAAGAATCCCCCGTGTTATGATGTAAGCAGAGCTACGTTTTATTCAGATAAGAGCGGAGGGCGCGAAATAGTTGAGAGAAAGAGAGAAAATAAGGGAGAGAGAGAGAGAGAGAGAAAGGAAACGGGGAGGGTAAACTCTGGCCTAGTTAAGAGAAAAAATGGCACCCTCCTGGGTCAACGAACTCGTGACCTCGGCGCGCGCATCGGCTCAACCGCGAACGACCTCATCTCCGCTTTCCCCTACTCCTTCGCGATTCCGTGGCCCCCTCGATCTCTCTAATATACATCAACGTAGCTCTCTCTCTCTCTCTCCTCCCCTCCTCCAACCCCCTCCGCGTCCACCCCCGTTTTCACCCATGGCTACTTGCCGGGCGCATTCTCCGCGCCCTGATTAGAAACAGCCCCCATACGCGCCTATCTTCTCGTCTCTGTCTGTGCGAGCGTCAGAAATTCCCCTCGACGTCACCCATTTATTTCGTCGCCCGGATCTCTCCCCATGACTCTGCTCGCGAAATGACTTTCGTTGGGCCTCATTTTTCATTTGAAAATCAAGCGTCCCCTCTACGACGAACGTGACTCTGTGCATCATGAACGAGCGCAAAAATGAGCTACGAAAAAAAGTTTCCAAAAACGAAACATATTCTCCCGGGTCGTATATATCCTTCGACGTTTACAAGTTACCGTTTTTTTTTCGCATTTCTTTTTTTTTTGTGAAAAGGGAAAGCCCGTCCATCGTGAAAGTTATAAATCGAGCTTGGGCGATTAAGGCTCACGTTTTTCCCCATTTTTTCATCACGGGTAAACGTGTTATTCCACTGACTTTGAAATCGCCAGGACGATTTTTTTCGGTCGTTTGGAAAAAGGGGTATAAATAAGCGAAAGGGAAGTGAAACAGTGAAACGTTTTACCGTTTTTTTTTTCGTCGCTGCCAATTCGGAGGACCGTAAAGTCCGGCTTAAGCCTGACCAGTCCGCACGAATATTTATGTGGCATTTAGCAGGGGAGGAAAAAATGTACCGCAGCTGGCAAAATGCGAGCTTAAAGAATGACAGAGGGAAAAATGCGAGGTATATAAAAAAAACGTACGGTACTCGTCGTGTTAATCCTTTGGCCGTTTACGCGTTTACGATAGGGTTTTGAGCTCATTCGAAGATGCACCATCCCGGAGTGACCGAGGCGTAGAAAAAAAGGGGCAAAAAATTGACTCGAGGACCATTTTTTAAACCCGTTAAGGCGCAGGGTTAACTTCTCGACTTTGCGTCCAAATTACCCTTTTTCTTTATTGTATACACGATGAGGGACCTCGCTCGTATTCTTTTTACCTTTTTAGGTACAGTTAAGTTTATATAGGCACTCGCTACGCCCGGACCGTGCGCCTAGCGAAATTCTATTTACCTCGGGAACGAATGAAAAAAAAAATCCAGATGACCTCTCGGGAAATGAAAGGCTTGTTGGGGAAAAAAAGGGAACTTTTATTTTTTACCGTTACACATCGATGGAACGTCGAGGAAAAAAAACAGTCATCCTGACAAGCCGTAAATAAAAATGTAACTCTTTCGGTTTTTCCCTTCGTATACAGCACAATAAAACAACTTCGAACCCTCTTTTTTAACCCGCTCTTCGACAGAGAAAAACATATTTTCAGCGAAAGTGAAATTTCCAAAATTTCAAAAGAAACTTTCTTCCGTCGAGAAAAAAATTTGACTCTGCAGAGCGTGTGAAACAAACGGAAAATTTTGTCGAACATTTGAAATCGCACGAGATAAATTTATTAAGTTAAATGTAATCAGAATAATGACCCGAATGAAAATTCTCGACGTAATTTTTGTAAGCATCGTTTAAATTCACTTTCCCTGTTATTCCCTTCGGCGTTGCGGTTTATTTCATCCCGTCAAGGAAGTTCGGCGTGCAGGTAACATTTCGTGGAGTCGACAGGCGAACAAGCGGGAGAGGCCGGGCTGGGAGGGCGTCGGAGGGAGTTACGAGGTCACCTGTATCTGGAGCGACCTCGGTTTCGGTGGGAAAATCTATTGCCGTTCGCGTTGCTTGTGTCAGGATTTTGCTTGCGTCATAGCTTAAAATCGAGGGTTATGCACCTGGCCGCACAATTCCCTCGTCCGAACAAAAAGACGATCTCTGTATAACACCTCTCATATTCGCGACACCTAATCCCACTCCCGTTCTTTTGATGTTAAAACTCGAACGTCGCGTTTTTTTCAATATATATTTCAAACTTTTTTTTCATTTATTTTCAAGCTCTTCCCTGTACAGCTTTATTCTTTTATTTCTTGACAATGAGAACTCGCGAAATAAAAGGAAAGAATCTTGAAGATTACGAAGGAAAGTTTACTTCCATCCCGGTCGTAAAAAATCTCATCGCACGCTCCGCGAGTTGCCTTTTATCTCTCGTTAAACAGAACTGGATTTAACGCGCGTTTTGAATGAACTTTTTTTTTCATCCTGGAAATAAACTATGAAGGAAGACACTGTTTGCATTTAAGGATGAAAAAAATGCGAACGCTGATCGCGGTAAATTGCATGAAAAGGGAGATGGAAAGCGGACGATCATGTATCCCTACGGAAGCATTGCATGCACCCCGCGCGGTGTATATAGCCAAATCGGATTACGAGCTGAAAAGCGACGAGACGTTACGGTCTCGCGCAAAATTGGATGCGCCTTCATATACGCTCAGGATTTCTTATTACACGTGAGCAACCGAAAATCCTCTCGTCAGCTTTCACATTTCGCGAATAACATTTCCCTAAAATTACATTCTCTCGTCTGTACGATCGCGAAAAATCTTTTATCAAGATTTTTTCATCCTACGTTTCATATATATATTTATATATAATTTTTTTTTCATATTCTGCCATCATTATATTATTATTTAAATTCTTTGAAAATCGGAAAGTAAAGTGAAGGAAAAAAATAGTCGCGTATCGAGCACAGAGATATTATATTGCAGAGCCTCGACGTTTTGTCATCCGTATAAATTTATCGTTGGAGAGAGAGAGAAGTGGAGAAAAAAAGTGACTCTTATCCTCGTTCGATGTCGATGAACCTCGGCGTCAATCGATGGCCGCCCGCGACTCCAGATTCCGGCTCTGAAGGACGCGCTCGCCGATCCGAGACCGATCTATGCGCGTTCTGTTGTGCTTTCGCCACAATATTCAATCCGCATCGACTCGTACACACGCTTTTTCTCCCTAAACGTAAATTTCTCAAGCGTGGCAGGCGCACGAGCTCGAGTCTCGAGCATCTTTCACGATTTATCTTCGCATTTGAGACAATTTGCCATACGAAAATAAACAGCATACAAAAATAGAAGAACAATGCCCGTTTCGGAAGACGTCACATCGATCATTCTCGATTTTACTCCCAATTTTATTTGGTCTCGTTTCGAGACGAAGTTTTATTTATTTTTATCTTGATTTCGCGTTTTCTCGTTCCATCGCTCAACCCTCGGATTTTTCAGTTTCAACGGTTCGTAAAAATGTGCTTTTTTTTTATCCTTTTGCATTTTGTGCAGCGAGGGGAGGCCTCTCAGCACGTTTAGTGAGTTTGACGTCAGAACGAATTCCCCCTCCGCGTTCCAGCTTCAGGGTGGCCGGGGTTCAACTCCCGAACGGGGCTTAACCTACACTCGCGAGTTGAGTTCAATGCTCCCGAGCTTCACGACCCTTAACTCGGTCAGCCTCGACACAGATCCGCCATCTCGTTCGTGTTTATGATCCGATTCCCCTTTGTCATTTTTTTTTCTCTATCTCTCTCTCTCTCTCTGCTTTTTTCTCCTCGATGAGTTCCCTCATTTCGTCGAGCTATCGTACACCCGCGCGTTGAAAATATTCTCCATTTGCTCACTTCAAGCTTTTTCGATCTCGAATTACTTCAAAAGTGTGTGTTCTTTTTCTCTAAAGAAATGAATTATTTTAACAAGAACGAGAGTTTTTTCAAATATACTCTTTACATCAATTGCACATCACGGTTTTCTATTTCTCTCTTATTTTATTATAGGAGTAAAAATTTATCGCTCGGTGTCGCAAGAGCTCTTGATGCATACGAAATGTGTTTCTATATCTGCCTGTTTTCCAGCGTGTTACGTGTGTAAATGACTAGGAGCTCGTAGATGCATTAATGCAGCGTCCATTGTCCAATGTTCCTATGCAATCCCGTGTGATTGCGCAATCCTTTCTCCACACTTTTCCATTTTCCCCGTTGACGCCGTGACCCGCCAACAACAACGGCGAACCGTTCAACCTAGGGATTGCACTTGGCTCGAAACTTTCACGAAACTTTCTAACGAGTCTCGTTTTCTACAAGAAACGTCTCTCCTCCGTTCGACCGACGGAGTTTGCGATAAAACTTGCCCGGAGTCAATGCACGCCGCGGTTTCCTTCGCTCTCGGCAAAAGCTTCGTTTTCATCGCTCCTTATTTCTTACTCCTCGATTCTTCCATTCGATTCGCGGTGACCGTGACTCCGAGACCTTATGAAAATTCGAACGATCGAACATTTACCCAAGTTTTTTGGACATCATTAAACGCCGAATATTAACGTGAAATTGAATTTTAAATCAATTTTACGATACTAGACTATATATTTAATTACTCACAATTATGGTCTTGTGTCTTTTTTTAATCTCATGTTACACATATCGCTAATTTACAGTTGCGTCGTTCTCATTACCGACGTTACTGGAACACGGAGATCCTTACATAAAAACGAGTCGAAAAGTTATGTAAAAAAAAATTGTACGAGCCGTGTGTCCCTCGCGGTTGTGTCGAAACGCGCAGCGGAGTAGGGAAAAACGAGAGTAAAAGATCGAACTTTTCGTTTCCTCGTTCATATATACACGAGCGTGTATAATAATGCAGCGAGAACATTATCCTATTTTTTTCCTGCCAGCTCTCGCGCGATGACGAAAACGAATAGTGACTCGAAAATCGACGGACCTTTAGAAACTCTTTTCCCGTCCCGTTGCGTAAGATATTTCATTATGGAATTCGACACACTTTTTCTCTCTAGGGACACGACAGGTCGAAAATAGAACTTATATACAGAGATTCCTATACAGATCGACTTTTCCATGCGATTTTTAATCTCGTGTCCAGATGGAATGAGGAAATTTTTCAAATTTTAATAACCGTACCGATGAGTTGTATCGTTTGGCCCGAGTGACAATTTGCATACGAAAATATGTGCTATCGTTGGGGTGACGGGAAATTCGGCAGAGTGCACGACGTGTGCGCCAAAAATAAATATACAGTCGAAAAGAATGATTATAAAAGCAGGCGAGAGCGATGAGGGGTCGAGAAAAAAAGCTCGCGCGCATAGTGAACTCGCTCTCGTCCGGTGGCTGAGCCGAACTCGAGCGGGCGCATGCGTCAGTGAATCTCTCAAGGCCTTCGCGTATTAAACTCTTTGAGAGTTCGGCTCGCGCGCGCGAACGCCGTGATGCTGATGTCCCACTTTCCTTCGCGCTCGGTCAACGACCCCGCGACGACGTCGTTCCGCTGCCACCTCCTCCCGTCGTCGTCGTCGTCGTCGTAGGTTGGAGCTTCCAAGGTGCACCAACACACGAGCGAGCCCGGCACAAGCGCACTCCGGAGCGAGTCTCTTTCCCTTTCTCGCGTGCTCGAGCGAGTCTTCGACGGACTTTCCCCACTCCCTGGCTCGTTTCCCCTCTCGTATCATCCCCACGCTCTTGTCACAGCCGAGAAGGCATCAAACCCATTATCCGCGGGACGGGCTTCCAGGCACCGCCGCGCCGCGGCGCCACCCTACTTTGGCGCACATTTCGCGGCTCGCGGTACCAACGAGTCGTATCGGTATTGCAGGCTATCTCCGATATCCTCCGCGCAGTCGGTATGAGCGAGATTCGCGAATCCGCGGATCGAGGCCTACCGCGAGGACTCCCGCTGATCGCAGAATCGCGGCAACAGGCTTTTCGCAACGTTCGAAAGATGGTACGACCAGCAACGTTATCGCAAATCTGATTCGCGTTTCTCCCTTTTCAAACGTATTTCAGGTATAATTCGAAATCAAAATAGACCTAAAATTATAATTTAAGCTCTATTTATATCTTACTTTACCATTATTTCCATCACCCTATCAGGAGATTACTTCATTGAAGTTTTAGCCTTTCAGCACGATAAGCTATTTTTAAACTTGTACCAACAAAACCATTCTTTTTTTCTTTTTCAGGTAAGTCCAAGTTTCATTCTTGATCTCCCTATCGTTATTTGACGTCGTCAGTACGGTGACAGAGCAATCTCGTTACACAGCATCGGTAAGTTCATTCAGTTATAATTCCTCCGATGTTTACACGACGTTGACGCAAGTAGAAGGGCAACCGCACCCGGAGCGATTAATCAATTAGCCGGGCGAGTTCGTCGACCCGAATCAAAAAGACGCAAGCGAAGGAGGAAAAATCGATCGTTACGAAGACTGATTGATAGAAAGACATTGAGAAAGAATGCCTCCTTCAGAAGCAAGTATTTACCCTGGTAGTAATATTTACGAGCAAGACCTGGATAGCTTTTTTTCCATCACCGGTAAATTTCCGATCGAACAGAAGATCCTTGGATAAAAAGTGTTTGATAGATGATCATCAATTGTTTGAGTGATAATTTTGGCTTGGGTACATAATGTCGTTGTATGAGTAATAGCGAAGGCGTGTGGGCTCATCGGGGTCTACGCTTGCGCAAAAATTCTCTCGCTGTTGAAGAGAATACCGTCTTCCCCCCCATTCATGGATCAACCCTATCAGCCGTGTATTCGCACCGGTGCTTCTGGCGAGTTCCAACAGTATCTCGTCGCACGTTGTCGATTACGGGCGGTTGGTTAGCATAACATGTCACCGGTGAGCAATGATAACAATATCATCAGCAGCGACGATAAGAGCAAGAGTATCGTAAAATCCGTTGTCGTTGATCCAAAGAGAGTATTTGAAACCGCTCGGGCGATCGGCAGGGTCCAGAAGAGTTTGGTGGAAAGGGTCGATCCCGTTCAACTCTGCGAGGTCAGCATCGTCATCACCAAACCTTCGGAGAATGTAACCTCCGAAAAATCCGCTTGTCGGACAAAAGGTGCGTTTGCCCTTCATCATCGTAAACAAAAGCCACCGTCAACCCTCCATTTTCACTATACATCTTCCCAATAATGTCGTCATTGAAGAGACAAGCTCATCCGACTCGATGTTACCTGACATTTCCCAATGTTTGCTGTTTTCACGAAATGTGTCAATTGGAAGAGTCGAGATTTCAGATTTTCATCGTTAACTCGTATATTGGAAGCTGACGCGAGCTTATTGCGTTGCCAATATTTCGACCAGCTGTTTTTGTTGTATACATGCATTCATTGTGGCTGTCATCGGTGTGCCCATAATGCGTCCATATCGCGCAAGTCCGCTACAAAATTCCATAGGTGTTACAAGTGTCAAACGAATTCAAGGACCTTCAACGGTCTCTGTCACCAAAAAAATAGCTGTTAAATGTTTTTTTTTTTCGAAAACGACGCAAACTGCGCGGTGTCTTCTCGATAAACCGCACTTTCTTAGAAACGCTTCTTTGAACGTCAGAAAAGGTTCTTTCCGGGTTTTTCGTGGGCACGTAAACGGTGACGAAAATTACGACTCAAATTACTCGTGCTTAATGCTCTACTCTGCTGGACCCAGCGGGGGTCAGCTGGGAACAAAGATCACTTCCTCGTTCC
This sequence comes from Cremastinae sp. A BG-2022a, assembly GCA_030522545.1. Taxonomy (NCBI): domain Eukaryota; kingdom Metazoa; phylum Arthropoda; class Insecta; order Hymenoptera; family Ichneumonidae; species Cremastinae sp. A BG-2022a. The sequence goes on along the minus strand of JAPYYW010000006.1, from coordinate 140,313 downwards.
GTATGCCCTTTCCACGGCTCATTTGCGAAAATCCTCATGTCGAAGAAAGACCCACGCCGCGGTATAATTTACTGGTGTAGCGGTTTGCCCGAGTCCTTCAGAAGTTACTCCGTACGAAAGAATAGCGTTCACGGGAACTGTTCAATAGAATGCGGAAAAAAAATCCAAACGATCCCAAAAATGCTTCACCATTAAGCGAGTGGCGTCGGGAAAACTAGTTGACATCCTAATTCGCTGAGCAATAATGGACACGACCTTCATGTCAGGGCGTTAAACGGTATTTAATGCTTTTTTACTGATGCGTTTTGAAACGCATCTATAATTAATTAACAGAAACGACCTCGGGTATAGAGCTGAGGAAAATAATGATTTAGGAAATTTCCGGGTCGTCTGTATGCCATTTTGGTTGATAGACAAAAAGTGTTTAGCGAAAAGTGGGAGGTTTGACACCGAAACGTATCGATTTTCCTCGAAGGCCTCTCACGTGCTCGCTGACATTGACATTGCCCGTGAAGGCGGCCGGGCGAGAAAGAGGAGAGCTCGGAGGCACCGGCCAGGAGCTACCGCCTCCACCATCTAGAGTCTGTGCCCGGTATCACCAATGGAAACAGGAGGGAAGCGCGGAAATCAGCGCCATCTCGCTGGAATCGCGAATCTCGGGGGAGGGGCGGGGGGGGCGATATACTTCGCGTTCTCAGGACGGCGGAAAAGAAAGAACGGGACGCCGGGCAGGGAGGTTCGCGAGTCGTACGTCCGATGGCGCGAGCGCGCAAATTCGCGACGCAAGCGCCCGTACGGCGAGTCCCAACGGATTTTCGTCCCGAGAGAACTAGAACCTCGTCCCGTTATATATATTTGAATGCATCATATCCAGTGTGCAGGCAGGAAGCGGACACTGCGCACGAATTCGCGTTTCGACGCCATTGTTGCAATAAAGCCGCGAGAAGGGAGGCAACCGCGACACTCGCGATATCCGCGTCCACACCGACGAATCCACACGTAAAACCTACGACAATAAAGTATATAGAACTATGCAGCTCGGTGCACTTTGCACGCGTGAGAATTGCGGTACCTCCTCCCTCTTTCTCTCCTATATATATTTTTCTCTTCGCTAGCGTCTCTTTCTCTCTCTCTCTCTCTCTCTTGCTCCCTTGTTTCTCCATTTTCTCCGTTTCCGTCGTTCGGCTCCCGCGAACGATTCGTAAATCTCGTGGGAGAACGGGGTATAGATTTTTAGGTCGATTTATGACGACGTTTTACGAGCGTCGGCTGGAAACCCTCGTTGAAGAAGAAAAAAAATTGACGAAGAGAGACGGAGAGGTGTGCGAGCGCATCAAAGGAGGAAGAAAAGTCTATAAGACGAGACTTGGGCTAGGTCGAGTCCTGTTATGGGCGCATTCTGTGTGCACAATGTATTTTCCTGCATATCCCGTGTACACTCGACGTTATACCTCGAGATGTGTGCACAGGAGGAACTTAAACTCTTCCTGGTTCGATCCTCCTCCGTTCGGACTTTAGTATACCGAGCGGTTTGTATTAGGAAGCGGAAGGACCGTTCGAGAGGATGATACCGTCCGCGCGTAACGGACCACTGACTTCAGTACTGACCCTTATTGCGATATAACGCTTCTAACATTACTCCTTTCGCAACAAGCTTTTCGAGACGTACTTGTATCGTTCCTCCTCTCCGTAAACTACAGTAACATTTCCTACAGCCGATCTTCTTCTTAAATCTTTTAGAAAATATCTTAGATTTTATGTATTTTACACCCCACGATTGTACATTTTATTTTTACTGAAATAACAAGATAAGCCACATGCAACGTTTTCGATATTACTTTTATTATTTTTAGAGACAATGGCCAAGCGACAAATAATTTTGACACGTTCAATTGATTTTCTCGTACTTATTTTTTTGTTGTTTTACGATACAAAACTTTCGAACACGAGAAAACTTTGTTTCGTCAAAGTTTTTTCTATTTGTTTGTTCTCGTTTTTTTTTTGTTTTTACTCTCGAGGCTAATGTGCCGGTGTGGTCCACATTTTTAACGGGACGCGCAAGAATCTCCGTGGTTACCCAACGAGGTACTTTTCCTCGGTCCATGAGCTCTGGAAAAGCTTTTTTTTTTACGTGTTCGATTGTTGCGCAACATGTGGCCCAATGCCCAGAGTTCTTAACAGATATTTTCTTTATCTGTACGAGCAAGAGAGAATTCAAGTATCGGGAGATCACCCGGAGAATCCGAGAGCAACTTGTTGCGCAAAGTGTAACGTTTCGGTTGAAAGGCTCGACTATGTCCGCGAGTCGGCACTTTTTCGGGCATGAGTCGCCGACGGAATAACTCGCTCGCATTTGCATCGCGAACTCCGACACGTCACCCATAAAACTTTTCGCAGACACGAGGCTGACCTCCAGTCTCGAAATCAGATTCCGTCTATCCCCTCGATCTTTTTTTTATTTTTCGGCTCGAAAAGAAATAAAAAAAATTTGACTGAAATTTGCAAAGTTTAAATCCGATGAAAAAAAAGAAGCGAAAATCGTCTCTCGTTTGCATGTCGTACAATTTTTTCCACGAGCAACCATTCTTGGTGAATATTTTACGATAAAGCTGAAAGCGCGTGTGGGAGAGGGGTATACGTGTGAAAGAATGTTTTCGTCCGCCACGCGCCGATGTAAGAAAAAAAAGACGAGAGGGAGAGAGAAACGAATCTCGGGGTACAACGATCTCGTGTTCTACTTGACGCAATATACGTCAAACAAATAACGTCGGGAATGTTTTTCACGCCGGGTTAAAGACGCAGTTGAGTCACCTGTTTTTCGACGAGAATAAAACGAACTGAGGGAGATTGACCGAAAAGACGTTTCGGCGGATTCGTCATTCGATACAGAACAAGTTTCGCTCAATTATTCAGCTCAAATATTTATATACCGAAATTACAAAAAATTTATTCTTTTATTTCATTCCTACAAACAACTTTGATCGTAAAAAAACGTTCAATGTAAACATTTGTTAGCATTTTACAATTTTTCCTGAATAAATGATTCTATTTTAAAAACCGTAATGAAATCCAAGAGCGACTGTTACGAAATAGCCAAATGAATTTTCAGCCAAACGATAAATCGAGCGATCGAGGTTACGGGATTCGGTTTCAGTGGTTCATTACTTTTTTTTTTGCTTTCTCAGCGATCTGGGAGGATAACGTGAGAAAGCAGGAAACGATTAAGCGGTTCATGACCGAGAGAAGCGCCGATCCGCGAACTCTCCTCGCGGGGAGGCTCGCGCGAGACGAGTTTGTTCGGAAAATCGTCAGCGAGGGCAAACTGAGCGTAAAAGAGGAGAAAATGAGAAAAAAGCAGTCTTATACGTGATTACTCGCCTTGTCGGCAGGAAGAAGCGAAGACTGTGATGAGTTAAAAGAGAAGGATAGGGGGGGAGGGGAGGGGGGAAGGAGAAAGAAAGAGAGATAGAAGAGTGCTTTCACCTTTCTCCAAGTGGCTGCGCAACTCGTACTTTTTTCCTTGTCCCGCTCGCTCGCAGCATTTCTCTCCGTCGTTTCTTTTCACTGCCAACAGCAACGCCAGGACTGGCTCTTTCTCTCTTCCGAGCATTTCTCCGGAGCTCTCACCGAAAGAGCTTTTACTCTCGATCGCGTACGACGTCGCCGATTCCTCTCGCTCGCTCTCCTCGACGTCGCGTGCATATGATATATATATATATATATATATATCTACGCAGGAGATGTAGTCGCGACTCTCTCATCGCGACACTTTTTCAAACGTTACGTGTACGCGTTACGAGAGACTTTTATCTCATCGGCGCGCCTTTCCCCGTTTCGCCTACGCAACTCCATTCTCACATCCGACTGCCTTTACATCTCCCCTGTGGCAATTTTAAGTTTTTCATCTCTCGCGTACACATAAAAGACCAGAATCCTTTGCGCGGATGATCCTTACTCCGGGATGGCAATGCGTGAGAAATTAGTGGGACTTACGCTTTATCCTGCTTCTTATACTTGTAAAAAATTTCGGCTCGAGATTTAGTATTTCCGTCGGGATTATTTTTGTTCAAGATTTTTTAAAATCAATTTCGTGGTGAGAAGATTATTTCGCGTCATGCGAGGAATTACGTCAGAGCTTCGATTAGAGGAGGAAAATGAGGGTTTTTTTGAGGTCTGAGTTATGGATCCGATAGCTCATCTCGGTAAGAGGGAAGAGGAGAAGAGATGAGCCGAGTCCTACTTGTCCAAGCGGATTGAGCAACGTGAAAACGCTCGTTGCTTCTCTCTCTCTCTCTCTTTTTCTCCGTTCGTCGCTGATGCCCGTCTGTCTATCTTTCTCGCGAGAACGCGTACATAACGCTCTCGCGTGGCCGTCCTACATGTCGGCCGCTAACCCCAGCCGAATCAAGGCCGCAGTCGCCTCCGCACTCCGCCGCCGTCGTCGTCACGAGAGACAGGGCTCTGACACAAAAGCGCCGCGCGCGTACATCGTCGCGGCTCTTACTTTCACGAAATGCTTTTTAGACGAGACTCGCTCGATCGCGCTTGCGTCTTTTATGGACAAGCGGCTCAATATCTCGTTTTAATCCACTTTCCATATTTGAAACAAATTATTGTACTCATTACTTTTTTTTTCCCCGCTCCGCGTTTAATAATAAAACCCATTTGAGGATTCGTCAGATGTACTTTAATCGCGAAACGAAACACGCGCGCGTTTACTCTTTCTTAATCGTCAACCGCAAATGGTGAACGATAATATCGGTACTTGCGAGTCGTTTTTCATCTCATTTTTATTTTCCCCCGCGAGCACGTTTCGGATCGGAAAATGTAGTCACGCAATCGGGTTGTGTGCCTACGACCCGGTGGCCTTGCCTCGTCGCTCGCTGGACCGAGACGCTCGGCGTTCTCCGTGCGTTTTGCGAAACGCTCTCGCGGTCAGTTTGCCTCGAAATCCGCCTAGAAAGATTCGTTGCGACTCCCGAGCACGTCCCGATCTTAAACAACTTTTTAAATGGAATTTTATATTTGAAAAGAACACGTTTCAAATAAATTATTCGGGAAAAGAGTGTCGAAAATGAATGATGGAGCGTTTGACAGGACTTCTTAATAGAATTCATCATAACGTAGATAAACATATTCGTAAATATATTCACATGTAGAGAGAAATAAGAACGTATTCTGAATGACTTATTCATTAGAAGAAAATGTGTCGAAAATAAATGGGGTTTTGACAGGCCGATGACGTTTTTAGTAGTTATCCAATTAGTTGACCATCTGTGTCAAATCTTAGCGCTTGAGCGGTACATAAATAAGTGCTAAACATAAAATTGAAATCATGGGCAGTTACGAAGCGTTCGAGTATCCGTTAATTAGGACAAATTGTCCGAGCGCGAGTGTCTCAAGCACACGCACCGGAGCGTTCGGTGGTTTCGGAGTGTGTGCGCGCGCGACGCGTCGACAGAGTCTCAGACCCCCGACAAATCCTCGCTATAAAATTGTAAGTGTACCAAAAGCACTTACGCAATATCCGACTCGGTCGTCCTATCGCCGCGCGATACGATTCTCGAGCGTGCGCCTCGTGTATATTCACGCTTACACAGGAACCGCGTGTGTGTCCTTAATCAAAATTCGAGAAGAGCGAGAAACCCGAGGTCGTTGACCCCTTGCTCCGGTTACTCCGAGACTCATCTCATTTATTCTCCATCACATTGCCATTTTTATTCCTTCCTGAATAAAGGATTCCGCGCTCAAAAATTCATCGCCAGGTTACGTAAAGGTAGAAAGATTTCTCATAAGGGAGATGTATGTTTCGTGTAACTACATTCTTTGAAGAACTCCTTTTTTTTGCATGTCTTTGGTCCTGTTACTTGTAGACTCGAGTTCAGAGCGCGATACGATCTCCAGTCGCATATCTTTCGAATTAAGGCAGAGTCATCCGAGGTCGATTCCTGGCGGATCTCGTACGGTCATTCGCACGAAGGAAGACAAAAGCAGCGTCTAGGATACGCTCCGGGAGACACGTGCTTGCGCACTTTGCCTACCTGCGAGTACACTCATCGTTGCCGGCATTGTGTCGCTGAGCGAGCGTATAAAAGGCATACTTGTGTGTACCTAGATTGCTTGGTAGGCAGAGCCCGCGCGTGGTTGATTCGTTTTCCGCATCGCGAGCGACAGGATAAATGATGCTCCGGGCTGGTCGCTTGGCTATGCGCGCCCGTAGTAAATGCCCGGCTCTTAAACACCAGCCCAACCGGACTAACGGAATCCTGACGGGGTAGACACGCGTGCAGGATCCTCCGTCGGCTTTGTCCTATCTCCACCTCTCATCGAATCCTTTTCAACTTTATTCATGTAAACGCTTACGTAAATTGTTTGCTATTCGGCAATATCATTGGCTTATTATTTTCACATATCTTTATCTTCAACATCAGTCTTTCCAAAATTACATTGCATTTCTACGTGTTCTTAGTTTTTTCCCTGTTTGCTAAAATTTCCTCTATATTGGGATCTGACATTGAGGCGTGGCTTAAGGTAATATGGCGGCGAAGAGAGTACAATTGAGTATAGTGTGGAAGCATGCGAAGACGATTTCAATAGTTTTAAATTCATTGCTGGATATGTCATACCGATTTTTATCAGATCCCAATAAACACTACTATTTTATAGAGGATATCTCAAATCTATATACTTTGCACATCATCGGTCATTTCTTTTAAATCTATTCTTTGAAATGTTATTGAGGTATAATTGCGCCAGCTACATTTTGAATAAGAACATAGGACATAGGATGATATTATATATATATATGGTACATGGCGATGAAATATCTGCAAATGAAATGACAAAACGAAAAATGAATCTCTGGAGACAGGAGGATTGCGCGGGCGAGCGCTATTGGGGCCTCTGACCGATTAATTCGCGAGCTAGCGAATGAGAAACGCGTAGGAAAGAGAGGGACGCTCGTAACTGGCCAAGCTCAGATGCGATTGTGTGCGTTTCAACACAAAAGTGTCAGTGGCACAACTACAGAGGGGCTAATGGGAGCGCGATGATTCGGTTTAAGCTCAATGGACCGTAACCGGGCTGTACTATGGCCACGTCTACAACACGAACATTCGAGTCAGCAACCCGCGAAACGGGAGCACTCCGGTCGTAAAGCCAGCGCTCGCGCGTCTAATTCATTCCATAATCAATTGTTTTTTCTTTCTCTTTTATTTTGCGAAATGCGAATAATTTTCATCCTGCAGTTTATCGCTCAAAAGCACAAAAATGTTAAACTTGTAATCAACTTTTTTATGCTCCATTATTGAGGCTGATTGGTTTTTGCTAAAAATCATCGATGGTTGATAAAGTTATTATTGTAGATTATTATTGTAAAAATTACATTTGGTTAAAAATGAAGAAATAGATTGCATCTGAAAGGATATATGAAATTTTTGTCAACACGAAGCTTAGTAGCTGGTGAAATATTTGAGTTGGTTAATCGTCAAATGATGATTCAAATGGGGCCAGGAGGTTCAAACGAGTGTGACGTTGATAGATGACAAGACCGAAAAAAAAACGAAGCGAGCGAAAAGGAGGAAAGACACACGCCGCGAGCTGGTAAACACATAGTAAACACTTTCGGTTCGCGTAGTATACGAGATGGAACATAGAGCCTACGCTCGAACTGTGACGTTTTCGTCTCTATCCGTCCACACCTGGCAAGGTTAGAAAGAGCGAGGGATAGGCATTTTATTTATATACAACACAGCCATTTGATTCGCCTTAGATCCCGCGGGGAGTCGTTATCGAGCACGCTCGACTCGTCGAGACTTTTATCTCGATCACGACACCGCGTCATATACCGGGGTGTTCTATTTTCTCCAAGAACAAATAATTGTTAAGACTATTCGAGAATGGTGAGCTTAAAAAAGAATTGAGAACGACGAAAACATGTTTTTAAATGAAAATGTTTCGTGCTTGGAGTGGAATGACGTGGAGAGGAACTCTGGTCGAGTCGATCGTAAGCGAGCCTGGCATTTCGTCACTGAGTGAGACGGCCGGGCAAGTTGAATAACCGGCGTATTACGTCATTGGTGCTGGAAATGAGGAAGGTAGGGAGAGTTGGACACGCTTGGAGGGAAAACGGCGGGTGAGAGACGCGGGAGAGTGCCCTGGTGGTGGTAAAAAGACGCGGGAGGAGCAAGGGGCCCCCCGATGTAACAGCAAAACAAGCGCAATCACTATATAGAAACATCGACGACGTCGTCGACTATGTAGTGCTCGTTTTATACGTTACACGCCGAGGCTTACAATAACGAGCTGGTGGGGACGATGGAGGTCGATCACCTACGTACCTGGAGTCAGTGACACCTCTCCAGCGGTCTTCTCGTCGTCGTCGTCGTCGGGGATTTCGCTCTTTTCCTCTCTCCCCCTCTATCTCTCTCTCGTTCCTTTTTCATTCTCTCTTCTTCCCTCTATACTTTTTTTTCATCCTCGTTCATCGATCTCTTTCCCTCTCACTCCACTTTTCAACTCCTTTCCTCAAAATTCTTCTGGAACTCTCTCGATCCTCGGCGATATACCTTTTATCCGTTCTGCCAAACCTTTCCGCTTCTCACTATTCGACGAAGCAACGAAAAATTCGATTTTTTTCTTTCGAACGAATCAACTTGTTTTCTTGTGTAAGCCAATTGTCGATTTTTTGTTAATTCTCATCATTGAGTTACGATCATCCTGGGAATCCGGACAACACTTGCGCTGTCTTGTACAAAGCGGGGACCAGCTAGACGAGTCTCTGATGCAGGAAATGCGTCTGTGGATGGGCGCGATTCTCGCGTCTACGAGTCCGTCTAAATTTAGTTCTATCCAAGCATTCGCGTGAACGATTGAGCATACTTGACGCGATAATCCCATCTCAGACGTATTCAGATATATCCATTTGCGCAATAAAATCGCCCACGTATATATTTTTTGCCTCACTTCATAATTACGAGGCCAGCTCGTCCAAAAAGAATCACCAACGATTAACGTAGCAGAAGATCGTAAAATCGCTATTTATTTTTTTATTCCTTTCTCAGTCTGCTCTTAGTCAGCGATTCAACAGTTCTCATTTATCATCGAAAATTCTTCAGTGTGAATGTACATTGGGCGAAATTATTTCAGTTAATTTGACGCGAAGATGGACGCGTTGGCTCTTCCGGTTTCTCTTTTTCTCTTTTCGTTTTTTCCAAGGCCCGGTACACCGATATACTTTTTGATGTCTGGATACCAGGGACCTTGACCATCAGCCGCACTCGTCACGCACGCACCGGGCCAGCGAGTTCGTCGCTCCGACTCTTGAGAGCGAATTTCTATACTCGCGCAATTTTCTCGATAGCCTCCGCGCGTATGGTCGCCGCCTCTGGTCCGTGACTCTTCTTTTGGAGTAAAAATACGAATGCGAGAAAAACGTTTCATATCGGAGGGTACTGAGGACTTCGACCCTTAACCGAAATGCCCTTGCCCTTTTGAAACAAATCGTATATATATTAAAAAAGACATGAGGCTTCTATAATCGATTAATCGGAATAGAGCGCATTATGCGAAGTTATATAAATTATGCGCCTATAGAACAATAGCAAAATATCAATTTAAATATGTCATAAAGGAACGAGTGGTCGCGTTGTTTCTCGTGAAATAAAAAACGATCAAAAATTATTTTGAATACAAAAGAAACGCATTGTATATTTTTAATCTATATTTATAAATAAATTTGTAAATTTGCCCTCCATTCAAAAAACTACATAGATATTATAGTGATGAATGGTAATAAAAAAAAAAGTAATTTGCCCAATAATTTTGCTGCTTATCACATATTCAATTTTGTCTCGTTTGATTTGACAAAATTTCTCGTGTAATATTACGTCGTTGGATGGTCAAAAGACACCGGCCGAAAACTCTCACCGGACACACCAACTGGTTCGGGAATATTAAGCGATCACGTGTCTCCTCAGATCGAATACGTTTTACATGAGAGTGCCACTGACCGATCAAGGCCAGTGTATCCGACGTTACAGTTGTCGCGTGTGCCTCGGAGACGAAGCTCGGTGTGACGACGCAGGTATTCCTACACAGACGCTCCAGCCCGTCCATGCATGTACATCAGACTATCGAACATGGCAAATGTGCACGTTACGGTCGTATACGAGCGATAACGCGAGCTGTATGGAAAACGACGAAAAAAAAACGAACGAGCGAAAAAAAGATTGAAAAAAAGCAGAGAGACGAGACTCGCGAGAGAATCGGCCCGGAAGTCGTCTGTCGGCCTCGTGCCATTCGAATCGATCGTGAAAAAAAAGAGGGGACGACCTCGGCCATGAGACTCCTCGTGTTCTCGAATTCCCTATCCTCTTTTTTTTCGCGCACGTTTTCAATCGGCGCTTCCGTCTCGCCAGCTCGGACTCAAAAATTCGGCGTTTCCGGACTAGCCGGCCGCAATCTTCGAGAATGGTCCACGCGGGATTCGAAAAGCGAACGATGAGTGGATTTTATACTGATCCAGCTATCCGACCCCGAAACATCGGTCATAAACCCCATGCTTCGTTTTATGCGAAAGCAGAAGAGAGAGAGAGAGAGAGAGAGAGAGAATGATAGGTGAAGAATGCGGTCGTTTGAAGCGTTCATGACACTCGGTTTCAAATAAGCACGCGACGACTAATAACTGGGACAATAATAATCTAACCACAGCAGTCCATCAATTTAGACTTGATATGTAGCTTTATCGCAACCCCCGGAAACTCGAGAGACATTTTTCAATTTTTAACCGACCAAATTTATATCCCGAACGTGCAAAATTTTCAAGATGACTTTTTTCTTCTACGCTCAAATTATCGCGTCTCCCGCCACGTGTGTTTTCAACAGGCTCGTGTATACATGATATATAGACTGATAATTAGCATATGAGAAGGCCATCCTCGAAATTGGCATCGTACGGCCGTGACCTCAAAGGGCGATCGCCGAATAAACGACGACGTGTCTTTCCCTCTCTCCTTATTCTCTCATCTTTCTTATTCTCCTTGTGCTCATAGTTCGAAGACCTCTCGGGCGACACGCGTGAGTTTCGTACGATTTTGCGATCTTTTCCCCTCGGCAACGATCTCTCTCCTTCCACGTCGGCGATAAATAAGTCATGATGATAAAAATCGTGTCGAAAACCTCGCTCGACGATCCACAAAGCGCGTGTTACCCGGGCGCTTCTCGCGACTTCTGGAACGTTTCTTATCGAGAAAAAGAGCCACGTGTGCGATCCAAAGAACTTTTCTTCCTTTGTCAAGTCATTGATTTTCTTTTCTTCTTCTCGTATATATACGTTCACAGGATTAGCGCGTAGGTTTGGAATCGAATAAACGACGACGTGTCGACATGTCAAAATTCACGAAAATCGTGGCCCACTGACCATCAATCCTGAAAACATATATTTTATTGGAGAACAATATATTTTGGCGAAATTTTTAAAAAAATAGTACAGAACAAGCTTACAATGGAGTATAAAATTTTTGAAAATTATACAGGCGTGTAAAAGGTACGCTGATATATATTTCTCTTCCTCGTTCATTGTCGCACTCTGCGAATTTGGTTCGTCTAACTGTATTCGCAGTTTGCTCACTCGCCTCTCCGTCCGGGACTCCTCTAAGTCCCGCGATGCGCTGAGAGAATTCTCTCCCCTTCCTTCCTTCTCCCTCGCTCTCTCTCTCTCTCTCCCTCATTCTTTCTCTTTGCACTGCTCAAGAGGTCGTGCAACGACCGACTACACACTCCCGCGGCTTTGTATCCAGGCGTGTGTAACATCTGCGATGCTTATTCGGTTACTAACCTTTCGCGAGCGTATACAAAATGTATATAAAATATTTAACAGCTCCGAGTAAACTCTTCCTCGACCGCGAAACAATTTCTTCCTGATAACGTGAATAATTATCGCGGTATTTCTTAGATTTCACTCTTTATCTCTCAATCCTCGATCCGGAAGAATAATATCGAGTGTCATTCGTGACAAAGAATAAAATTTAAAAAACAAAATGAGGACAATGAACTTTTGGAATTGCCTTAATGATATTTTTTTAAACAGAGATTTGTTACTTTTATATCAATGTGAAATAAAAACATTTGTTTATGAAGAATGCGGTAGAGACTCGAGGAAAATAAATTCATAGCCGAGACACCTCCCACGACTTTAAATTAATTTTAACTTTCAAAAAATGCTCTCTAATTGTCATACTTAATTGAAAATTCGCTTAAATTTTTTCGTACTACTTTGTGGTTAATTTGACAAATCGATCGATGAAGAAATATATTGAATGTCATTTTAAAAAAGTTACAATGGAAATAGAAAAAAATGCGATTGCAATTCAGGGCGCATCGATCCTATAAAGCTCGCGATAGTTACTGCAATTTCTTCCGGGTTTGGTATGGGTTCTCGTGTCTCTCTTTTCTCTATTTCTCAGGTCGGGCGTGCACCGGGGTGTGCGAGGTGTACGAAACCGATGCGGAAATCATGCCTGCCGCATAGGTAACAGGGTTTGCGGTTTGTTGCAACGTATAGGCGAATATGTACATATGGTTGGACTCGAGCGCGTGTGCTGGCTAGTAGATTCGTCTCTATGGTGTGCTGCGCCAGGAGTCGCTATGTGGGCCCAGTCTATGGCTAGTCTCGTACGCGAAACGTCAGCGTATATATGAATACTTTATCCTTATACATGGTGTCTCAAGAGATAGTCTAAAAATTTGCAGATAAGTTGATTCACGACATAAATTCGCAAAATCAAAAAAAAAATACACAAAAATATATCTTAGCATTTTTTTAAAAATAATAAGCAATCCTTGAGTACTTATATCGATATGTTTTATATGTATATGATAACCAATCAGCAAACGCCACGTGCCAACGCAATTCTGTAACCCATTCACGAGTTGGTCCGAAAATTCGATTGGCGGTAATTCGCAAACGGTATACATGCGATCGTTTCTTGGAATTTAACGTGCGGAATATTATTATGTTATTTTCGACATCGAGTTGTTGAACACCCTGTATATATATCTGATTATCCGTACCGACAATGGCGAACTGTAGTTATGTATTCGCAAATGCGAACTAAGACGAACGCCCGAGGAGACACACATACACGTATGTATCACGTACTCCCATTAGCATCGATAGCGGGGTTAACCAGCCAGGTTAATGAACCCATGACTATAGAACGGGGCGCGGGCTCGAGAGCGAACTCAGACCTGCCGGTACACACGCTCGATGCGCTCACGTACATGCGTGCTCGTCACTCGAGCTACGTACGTGCCCTCACCTTGGATCCCCGCGAGCCTCCAACGCGCCAAATAACCCGGAAAATCTCCCAGCTTTCCTTGATAATTAGAGCGTTCTCAGACACTCACGCCCACAGTACCAGATTACCGCTTTTCGAACTTGCTCGATAAGAAAAAGGTCGTCAGAGATCGCCATCGCAGCCGTTCGGTCAACTTTTTGTTCAAGTTCTAGCTCACGCTCCGTACTTGCCATTTGCATACATTTTTTAACACACTTTTTTTAGAATTATATTTTTATCATATTATTTTCCAGTAAGGTTATATCGATCACAAAATGAATTTTTATACTTTTGAATAATTTAAAACAATATTTACGATGTAGTTGATGCCATTTTATTAAAATTTTATCAAGATCTATATGTACCAGGTATAGTCTTGAAGGTATACATTTCTTCGTGTTTAATGATTTTTATTAAAGTATTTATGGGAATATTATAAATTTGTAATTTTTTAATGAACTTGTCATACGATTAAAAAATTGTTTGAAAAAAAACCTCCTGGCAGTGGGAGAATCAAACACATTATTATCAGCAATGTCATGAATTAAAGTACGGTAACGAGTATGTACACACTGAATATTAATAATTAAATAATTATATATTTAATATCCTGTATAGAAATATGAAAATTACGTTTACATATGGTCTCGGCAGAAAATCTTTAACGTCAATTTAAAATAGAAAATACCCATTTTATACCTTTGGAATAATATTTTTGTGTACTTCTATTCAATTTCCTTTTTTCTAAGAGAGACGACAATGAGACATTGAAAAGCTGTCGCGCAACAAACTCGCCCGAGTCGCGCGAGGCCCCGGGGGCATATGGCACCGCTGACCGAATAACCAAAATTGCGCTTTGCCTACTTTCTTCGTCTGCTCCTCCTCTTCTTTTTCGTGCCCATTGCGCAACCGTGCAACGAGTTACGTTTTCGGCGTAATCTCCGTACCGAGAAGGTACGCGATGTACACGTGTATCATTTTATGCGAATATTCACACACACGCGTGCGTGCGAATATTCGTGTCCATCCTCGGCCTCGTATGATATCGTCTCGGAGACACGGGGACACAAAACTCGTCGTCCGATCTTACTTTCCCTACCGACAGTGAAGTTGATCGATAAATTATATTTTTCCCTTCAACCTCTCTCGATGGAACTTTATAAGCTCGTGGATCGTCCGAACCCATACAGGTTATTTCATGAAAAATTTGAAACAATTACTTTCTGCCTACTAAAAAAATACATTATAAATTATTGAAAATAAATAAAAACAAAGAGATATAAATTAAATAGTCTGACAATAAAAATATTAAAAAGTTATGTGAAAAATATCACGGGGCTCCGTTTTTGAAATAGAGTTTAAAGATACGTGCGAAATGATGAAGAAAACTTATTCAGTGAAAGATTTAGTACATCTTATATAGAGTTTCATTTCTAATAAGGAAAATTGGAGCAGGCGCTTTTTATCGAGGTTCTTATGTAACGCTGAAGAGAGACATTGCTTTCGCCCTTGCTGGTCAGACAATATAAACATTTCTTGAATTTCTATACATGCATTACTTTCTCCGTGAACATCATTGTTCATTGTTTCGCGATATACTCGCGGCGCTCATACTCTCTCTCTGGTATCCCCGTCATCGAGTCATAGAGGAAAGCGTTCGCCGTATATAAACGCGTATACAGAAATCCAGCGCACATGCATGCCTTTCCACCGTGTACGAATGCACGTACGAGCGGAGCAGCGAAACGAGAACTCCCACGAGAACGAGCTGCGGAGAAGGAAAGAGAAAGAAATCCAGTCCACTTCCCTCGTTCCCGATAAAGTGTCACAGCATTCGACGAATAATATATAATAAACGCGTTCCGATTCATCCAAATTGACATCTTTAAAAGTCTATAAACATCATCACCTCTGCTATCGGTTATCAACTGATATAACTTTTTCCTGATATAACTTTTTCCGTTTTCGAGAAAAGACATTAGACGAATTTTCCAATTATCTGTGTTAACGATGTATACATTGGTCTATAAATAATCAATCTGCCTCTAAATGGATGTGTCATTTTGATGCTTTTTCCAAGTATATTTAAAAAGAGATTTCAACCGAACTCGATTGATCTCGAAGCAATTTCTGTTCCACATATTGTAATTACATTTTATTTTTAAATTCGTGAATTATTTTCCAATTTTTGAAATGAAAACGGACATTAAAGATGGCGGACAGTAGTCGACGGTGCATAACTCGATGTCGGCAAAAGCCAGCTGCTCCTCTGCCACTCCTCCCATTCTCGCGGGCGAATCTGCCTTTCTCGCTCTTTCATGGATATGGAGCAATATGGTCGACGAGGTGAGTGACCGACGTCCAGTTGCGTTCACTGCCCTCCCGCCCGATCTGCCCCTTCCGAGCTGCGCATCATCTTTCTCCTTTCCCTCCCTACATCCCTCCGCCCTCCCCCCTCCCCCCTCGTCTGTCCTCCCATGAGTTTTCGCGATGCGCCTCGCGAAATACTTTGCCGCTTACTTTGTGTGTATCTACACAATTTGCTCCTCGAACAAACGGCGAACTTAATCCCGCCGAGTATATACAATATCGGAGACTTATTCGCCAAGTCCGAGAGCTCGTTGGACTCGATTTCCGCGGACGAGAACTCACGAATTTAGAACGCAGTAATTGGAGCATCTACGAGCTCACTTTTACGTGTATAGCCGACTTTTCTTACCTTTTTCCTTTTTCTTCAATTTTATTCTGCAATAAATTATCCTGCGCCTGCATGCGATTCTTCGTTTTTTAACCTGCTCGGTCAAATTAGTACATTGAATAATTTCGATAAATATTATTTCTTTCATTCGAAAGTTTATTTTTACTTTTAAGGTAAGAGCACCAGTATTCAGCCACTAACCAGTAGCCAGTCGCTTAATGTTAAATTTTTGCTAATGTTAAAGTATAGAAGTGGCTGGGTACTAATTTTAGGAGCTGGGTACTGGTGCTCTCACCCTATTTCTGATAATAAATTGATGAGGCGAAAAATGGAGACGAAAATTAAAAAAAAGGCAAAGTTAAGATGAAAAAAATGGAAATACTTCTTTATCGTTTATGAAATAAATAAAATTTGATTAAAAAATTCATTGATGTCATGGAAAGTTCGAGCTCTTTCTCTCGAAACGATCGATCGGGAATGATGCCGTGGTACAATGAGTTTCTTCGAAAAATCGTAATGTGTGTCCTGGCGACTGTGCGTACCTTGGATGGTATTTCCTCCGCGCGCGCGCTTCGCTTTTCGAAATAACGATCGGGGAAGGGACGTCAGCGCGGCGTATAGAAGCTGCGAGCGCGCGCTTCGCGAAGGATCGTGCCGATGACCGATCAAAGAAGAACTTGCGTCGTGAATACGTGATACACGTAACCGTCCTGCGAGGAAGACCGAGAAGGAGAAAGAGCGGACGTATATATTGTACACTGCGCGCGTTACAGACAGGGCCACTGACCGCAGCTCCGATTATACTTCTCGAAGTCATCGCTCTCTAATGCACATTTTGCTTATTCCGATCGTGGATCACAGCCGATCCTTTTCCCCGGAAAAATAAAAATCCACGCGCTCGTTCGCCGAAACGACATTTTTCCCTCGAAATTCCACCTCTCGCAAAAGACTTGTCAAATATATATGTTTCACGTCGATTGGCACTTTTCGAGAAAACGTCAAAATATAATTTCGTTTTCTCCTGAAAATTTTTCTGTCGACTCGGAATAAGGGTTGAATTTCGAAAACCCCCGCGATTCGTTTCTCGTGGCGAGATGCAACTTTCACAAAATTTCGGTACAGATTTGCACATTGTGACTTCGCGACGGGCGGTCCTTCGTCCGAATTTCCGTCAGAGTGAAAATTCTCGGGGAAATGGAGCGTAACGAAAGGGTTTGCGCAAAGTGCGTTCGCGACGATGACAATTTAAATGAGAGCCGGAAGGGTGTGCACGAACGTGAAGCGAAGGGCGCGCTTTTGTCTCAGGAGGTACCCTCGTCAAAATTCTTCTCTTTCCGAATACATGTATATCGACAGTACTGGCCGCGAAGAGAGAAGGAGAGCGAGGGCGAGAAAATGGGCACGAGCCTTTAACGACACAACGGGGTCGAATGATCCATAAATTTCGAGATCTGGAGCGTCGATGAGCTTTGTCCCGCTCTCTGACACACACTTTGTCCGCCCTCGGTGAGGACAAAATATACATAACGGAGCGCGCATAATAGTCATCCTTGCATCAACGGGGTGCAATACAACTCTTCCGACCGTATTTCGAAGGGTTGCGTATAAATGGACAAATTCTTGTCCGGTTACGGATTTCGCAAGTTACTTACCTCGCAAAATTTTCGATATTTATGACGCTCGCTCGCACGTAACCGTACGAGACCCCTTTGTTGAACGAGTTATTGGCAGCTCGCGCCATTAAGCGCGCGTTTTTACAGCGCTCTTGTATCTTTCTCCGAAGATCCCCGAGACGGCCAATTTATCAAATTCATCCGCAGAAGCGAGAAGAATTTTCGAAAAGTCCGCTCGTGTCCTTGGTTACTATTTTCGAGGATTCTCGCACATCCGGCTCGCCGAGGTCGTCTTCCATCGGAGAATTTCGAGTGATTGATCCTTCTGCGTCATATCCTTGACGTCGGTGGGAGAGAAAGAGACGGATGAGAGAGAATAGAGACTCCCGATACGTGAGATAAAAATTAGATTTGAAATTCAAGAGAGGCGATCCGAGGTTCACGGACTCCCACGCTTATTCCAGGGAAACGAGGAGATAGACGAAAAAAAATTGTAACCTCCTCGAGCGGACATAAAACAAAATGGATTCTATACAAGTTCCGACGCCAACGCGTTTTCCTTCGAACTCGGCTGTCATTTTTCTTGCTACTTATTATTATGTTCGTCAGAGATGACTTCACATTGGTCACCCTGCTCCACAATCTTTATTAAGTAATATATCGCGTTCATCGGAAATTCATTTATATTTCCAACCAAAATTTATTATTCGATCGCGAAGACATTATTTTTATCGCTCTCATTTTTTTATTTCAGATATCATATATATAAATAAAATTAATTAATTATATTCTCTACGGAAATTTTTACGATATGTTATTTGGCGGTCACGGTGCCAGAGCTCGGCTTTCGATGAAAAAGCGAGTCTCGTTTGCTGACGTAGCGAGATCGGTAATAACGAGCGCGTGTGGAGGTTCACGTACACGAGCGTGTGGCTCGTGTCGCGCTCCGTTCCTGAATAAGCCTCGAAGATTCTCGATTTCGAGACGGTAGCAAGAAGCCGATGAACTCGGTCACCGGGCAACAAACTGCAAGCCCGACCGGCGCGCGGTTGCCTTTGCAAGCGCGCGAAAAAAAATCGCGGTTGCATGCGAGAGCCCTCCGTTGGAAGGCGCGAGCGCAGATCGATGCCGAAAACGATTTCGCGATTTCCCGCACGAAATTTCACAGCGCGAAATTATATTTCTTACACTAAATTTCTTATACGCGAAAGCCGTCTGACGTAATTTTTCATTACGTCAGAAAAATATTCTACGTTGCGCAGTAGTCTGTGGTAATTTTGAGGAAATGATGAGAGAGAAATAAATATATAATAGAAAGAAAAGAAAAAACGTAAATAAAGTATACTAAACAACGTGTATATATGTAGCGAGGATTCTATCCTCATTTTTTCTCTCTCGCTCTTTTTCTCGTACATTCTGCCGCGCTGCGGTCGTCGGAAAACGTTCGTTGTAAACAACAATTCATTAACTCGATTCTTTTTTAACCCAGCGGGGTCGTTGGCCCACCGCATGCAACGACGGGACTCCACAGCATATCGCAGAGCGGAGATCGCTTCTTCGGGAGCAAAATACCGAGCCATTCCTCCCTAAAATCTAAATTGATACGTTAATCTCTTCATAGAGCTTTTATTACTATACACCTGATTATGTCCCCCTGCAAAGTTACAAAAATTTTATCCATCGGATGCATTTCTTAAAAGGAAGGTGCGTGAACGTCAAAAATCAAAGACACTTTCTCTCGCCGACATCGAAAGTATTTTTGTTTATTCTTTTATATGTCCGTGACGAGGATGCATATCTTAATTCGGCGAGAAAGATCATCAAAGCGGAAGACTCGTCAATAAGTATTCTCACATTCGTGCAAGGTGCAGTGACCTCAGTTGAGTGCCTAATCGTCGCCTCCCTCCCTCTTTTTTCCCCATCAAGAGAGAAATACTAATTTCCGGAAGAATCGACAAAGCGCGGAGGGATATGCGGAGCCTGAGAACGCGTCGCGGTAACACACGAGAGTGTACATCGCTAATAATAAGAAAAAGGGAGCGCGCGAGAGAGGAATGAAGATAAAAAAGCGAGAAGCGTCGGCAAGAGTCGGGGGTTGAGGGAGGGAAAAGTCAGGAGCAGCGTGTACAGGAGGAAGAACGAGAAGAAGAAGAAGGCGAGAGGCGGCACGAAGGGAAGTGACCCTCTTGAGGTAACAGGAAGAAAGAAAAGAGCGCGTCGTATATGTAGGTGCGGAGAGAGGGAGCGAGAGAGAGGAAGAATTCCGAGCGCGCAATTACCCCGAGCATTATCCAAGAAGAGAGGAGGACTGAAAAGAAAGACGGAGGAGGCGATGTGAATACACACAGTACGTATACACGTATATAAATCGGGCATGAGCGCGCGTGTGCGCGTCTCTCGTCTGCTGCTGGGCGAACGGTGAAAAAGCCCGTAGCGTAACCGTTGCTGCATAGCACGTTGACGTCGGCGAGCCGAGAGCGCGAGGGAGAGAAACAAAAAGCGAGAGAGAAGGAAAGAGAGAGAGAGAGAGAGAGAGGGAATAAAGCAGAGTGCAGAGGGGGACAGCAAAAGAGGAGGAGCAGGAGGGGAAGAGCGAGAAAAGCTAGTGTGGGTTACCTGGTTAGTGACCGGCCAACCGAGTTCACTGGCATCGGCCCTCTTCCAGGTTGGCTAATCTCGCGACGCGAACGATCGCGAGGGGACGACGACCACGGGGAAGACGGGCGCCGCGACCGACGAGGAAACGCCGCGCGATGAGAGCGAACGAAACGCGAAGCTTGTACTCTCCGCGAGCGTTGCTCTCACTATAGAGAGCACATACTTCGCAGTACCCATTTTCTACACGCCGCGTTTTATATACTCTGTATTTATACAGCGCCCGTATCCTTGGTTACAAGCCGGGAACAGAGATATACTTGGATTCTTCGCCTCGCGCGCGCTACTCTTTCTCTCGTCCTCTTTTTCTCTCGCTACAACTCTCTCGGCCGCGATACTCCTTCCCCCAGGCGCAGCATCCTTATTTTTCTTCATTTCACCTTCGCGTCAACGCGAAAGCGCGCGTATGCGAGAAAAAAATATGTATAGTACACATTTTTAGCGAGAGAGAGAGAAATAGATACACGCAGAAATTAATTTTATAATCGATTTTTTTATTTTTATTCGCGGACTGGTCGATCACGTCTCGATTTCTTTTTTTAAACTCTCGAATCTTATTCGCGACAATAGAGCTGTTTGCTGGTTCGCGCTAATCGCTATCTATCTCTCGTCTCGCTTGGCGCGAAAGTGTATATGCTTTCACCGCGATTTGCAGCACGCGATCGGAAAGCGTTTCGATCGCTTCCTCGCCGATCGCTCTTTCCTGCCGCTCGGTCACTCGCCATGTCCGCCGATCGATGATAACAGACTCGAAACCTTATTCCCGATAAGGCGGAAATGCTTCCAAACATGCGATTATTCCGGTCAAGTTCTCGATGCGACCGCTCTCCGTTTTCCTCTTTCGCGTCACCGGCGTCGCGATGACTCATACCGATACTCCCGGAAATACAGATTTTGTTTATACATATATTTATTTTACACCGGTCGATCGCGCACCTGCTGTTTCAAAACACTTTTTCTCGATGCAAATATAGCGGTCGAAGACTTTCTCGAAATAAATATAATCGACGGGCTTTCAATGTGTCCGATCAGTGTGTATATCGGCGTTTAATTAATTTTCATACCGGCGCGGAGAGGCATACGCCGATATCGCAATCGGAAATCTTGGAGAGTCGTTCGTCGAGTCGATTTTTTTTTTTCTACGAATTAGAATGTCTCGTACGTGTGCGCAATGGATAAATATGGATATTTATGCGCGTATATCGAGAGAGGATCGGAAGAACACGTAATCGGACGGTGCCAACGAACTTTTAGTAATGTGGGTCAGAAAAATAAGCAGGGCCTGTGTCACGGGTGTTATCGCGTCGTCGTGGTCATGCTACGCGTTCGAGAGAGGTTTGTCTCGGCTCTCATCCGCGGGAGCGGATAGAAAAAAAAATACGTTTTATTTCGCCGAGAGGGACGCGGTCACGCGGTGGATATGTTTCACGTAACGTTTTGGCACGTTTTTCAAAACACAATTATTCATTCGAAAGCAAGTGTATCGATCGCTCTTTTTATTATCCAAGCGAAAACGCGCTCCACCTGGGTTTCCTCGTTCCAAGTTTTGCATACAATCGAGTGCAGTGAACTTGGCTCGATCCCTCGTTTCCAGGAAAAAAAAGGAGGAAGAAGGAGGAGAAAAAAATGGTTTCGCCACTAGAGAGGAGGAGGAGGAGGAGAAATACGGGGCTTTCGGATTGTACAACCGAATAGAGTGGAGTATAGTAAAAGCCTGGCTATACATATATATGTGTTGAGCACGATGGGATGCATCGTATATAACATGCACGGGAGGTCGTTGCCCCGAACAGACTCGCGCCGCGCGCCTCTCCTCTCTCTCTCTCCTTTCCCTTCGCTCGTACATCTCGTATACACACACTCGCGCGACTAGTCACACTCTCGTTACATCATTCATACTCTCTTATGCATGCATTCGACTCTACTGTATCCCCTCATCCGCTGCATGACTCCTTCGAAGCTCCGATGATCCTGATCTCGAAAGCTCTCGGGTCCTCCAATGACTTTCATATTTATTTTCACAATCATTGAACGATCTGTACTTTCAACTATTTTTTCTTCGAATTAACTATTTTTTTATTGGACCATCTATATATTTTTCTTATAGATGATTTTTTTTGTAAAGGGAAATAGTTAAGTTGAATATATATAAAAAATTATTAAACTGTTTATTACCTATATTTCTGTATAAAGTACTTTAACTATTTTTCTTTATAGAAAATCTCTATCGTTATGCTAAGCATGAAAATTTGAAGAATATGTAGATGAAAAAAAAAATAACTAAATGCATTCCCCCAATGTAACGTCAGTAAAAAATTTGTTCGAAGCCTCGTCGTGACCAATCTGTCACTTTTATTGTTAGGATGACGAGATACAAGGGAGACACGAAAGGACGGCGAAAATTGCCGGTTTTAAAATAAATTCTTTTCAGAGGTGGACCTCACCCTTCGCAACAAAATATGCATATGCGCAAAATGACGGGGGGGGGGGCGAGTTGCATGAGCGTACGTACATCAGGCTTATAATGTAAATATGTATAATCAGACAGGCGTAATATCAAGCACCTTGAAGGTTCATGTTTTCCGCAATCGCTCGGGGTAAACGGCTTGAGAGCGTTTACCTCGGTCGTGTGTGTGTGTCGCCCATCCGCGGAGACGCGTCTTGGGGTCGAGGAACGACGATAGTAAATTACGGGAGGGTCATTGTCCCTCTAAACGTGATTAAAATCCATTATCACGCGCAAGAGCTCTGGAAAAAGAAACAAACAGAGAGAATAAGTGAACTTTCTTTTGTATAAAAGAGCATCGCGACTTCCGCTACGATCTCGTAAACAACGCTTCGCGGGTCCTCGAGCTGGCCGTCGCACCGGGACGCGCGGCGATGAGCGAGGAGGAGAAGGAGGAGGACGCTAAAGTGTGTCCGCGAAGGGATTCCGGAGTTCAAGGACTCTCCCGGTCTTCGACCCTGGTAAAAGAGCCTCGAACGAAAATGTGCAAGGAGCGAAAAAAGAGGAAACGATCGAGGAGTGAGAATGAGACAATGATGATTACATCTCTTATTATTTTTTTCCTGCTTTTTACTCTCGCGAGATTTCGAACGCGCGGCGGCCAAAGTGCATGCGAATTTTCTTCTTTTTCCCTCGCGTGCCGGGGTAAACCCGCGCACACCTAGGCAGGGCATTGCACCGAGGAGCGCTCTTTCAGAAGCTCGTACGTGCGTGTGCTTGCGCCCGACCATATACATTCGCGAGAGCGCGAGCGAGAACTCCCGCGAACCTCGCGGCTCTCTCTTTCTCTTTCTCTCGTCGTTGCGCTCAAAAGCGAGCGCTGCATCGGCTCACGTGGTGCATCGCGTCCAGTGACCCGCCCTACCGTTAGGACGGCCCCGAGGATGCGTTTTACCCCTTCTTTTCGCCTACCTGCGCCTTTCTGCACCGACACTCTTTCCATTTTCTCCTCTCTTTTACACACATTCGCCTTTCTCTCTCTCTCTCGCTCTTTCCCTATGCACATTATTTTTTTTTCTCTTTCCATATGCACCACGAGGGTTCTTAACCCGTTGACTACCATTCGAGACCCCTAAATAACCGGGTAAGCAATTGCACAAAATACATTTTTTTCCCCCAAATTTTATCGTTTATACAAATTTTTCGTCTTTATAGAATTTTCGTTACGAAATTATTTCTGCATTAAATTATATATTTTAAAGATATAATGCATAGGCTCGAAAATAGAAAAAAAAATTAGGAGATAAATGGGAATGTGTTTTGAGATGTCCGTGAGCTGGGAGTGGACTGTGTGGTGAACGCAAGAGTTGATCGGCGAACGGTCGAGATTTATCGGTCGCGAGTTGCAGTTGAGAGAAGGCAGTAGGTCAATCCCACCTTTCGAAGGAATCTAAATAGCGCGAAACTATTCGCGCGTCTTGATTTAAGTTAAAGAATTGACAAAAAATATATATTTGCTAAAGAATCATAATTGACGATGAATTTAAAAAATGTTATTTATTCATTTATTTAGTAAAAAACGAAATTAGAATAAAATTATCTTCTTCAATTGAGAGTAACGTTTAAATAACTGAAAAGGATTACTCACAGAGTGTCTTTATTTTTTTTTTAAAGTTACGATTGAAAACTCATGCAATCCGATACTACGAGCGCGTGTCTGAATCATCAATGACGCGAATGAGTAATAATAAATTGAGCGGTTCGCAAGAGGAAGACACACGCGGTGGTGACGAGTTTCGCAAGTGGCTCGATGATTGGAAAGTTGACAGACGCTCGCGACTCGTCGAATCATCGTCCTCGTCATCGCGAAAATAAGTTCGAAGGGACGACAATAAAAGGCGAGAGAAGAATGAGCGAGAGACGAAAGGGCGGAGAGAGCGGCGGAGAATATCGCGATGAGGTTCGTTGGGGAATGCAGGAGAGGGCGATTGCAGCGCGCGGTGTGCAAGCACTCTTCTCGCGTCGTTCGCGGGCGAGGTCGTCGACCGTTTGCGAAGCGGCAGAGGTCGGCGCACTCCCGTCAAACTCACTTCTCGGCTTCGCTCTTACAGGCAGGCCAGCACGATCCCGCGCGCGAGAGTCGCACAATGCACGTAGGTGCAGATTTCTCGTACGCGAGCGAGCGAGCGCACACACCGAGCTTGGTAACGCGGGCTCGAGGAACCGCGGCTCCCGGTGTGTGTATTCAAATGGTTAACGAGTTAAGGGCGTAACCCACATTACTTTCGTTCGTGCGAATTCGTACCTCGCACTCGGCGTTAAAAAAATATGGAAACAATGAAAATAAGTGAGAAAAAAGAAATGAATGAGCGCTCGCGCATGCGACGATGAGGAAGGTGCGAGAAAAATTTTGAAGCCTCCGCGAGTAGGCACGCCAAATCGCGCGAGCTCTCACGTGCACGCGCCTCTTCCCGTCTCCTATATATCGCGTCCAAGCGTCATCTGCCGCGTGTGTGCGCGCTACGATGAATCCGCGCCCGGTGCATGAACGCGGTGCAGTTGTTGCACTCCCACGTCGCTATGTGGTCCCGTAACATTCGCGGAACTTTCTGCTCTCTCTCTCTCTCTCTTTCTTTTTCTTTTCTTCATCGCACTCGTTTTCTCCTCTCTCTTATCTTTCTCGAACCACGGAGCAATGCACCAGCGCCGCTCTCCCTCTCTCTCTATGGCTTTTTTTTATTTCCGAGCTTCGTGATTTGTCGCTCCGAACGTTCAATTTTATGTCCTTCCCGTTTTTTCTCTCCTCGTCCCCCTTCGGAACAGTCTTCATTGACCTCGTCGCTCTTTTCACAAATATATTTCCTTACTTCTCAGAGTTGCATTATATTTTTTAAAAATATGTTTCACTTCTTAATATTTACAAGGAGTTAAAAATTAGGAAAATAAAGTATCTATTTCAATGTACATACGGAACGAAAATTGAATGCATATTGTTCGAAGGTGCTAATATTCGATGTCGTGCCTGCTGTGACAATAAAGTTCTCGAGCAACTCGCGTCTCTCGGAAAGGCCACGATGAGAGCGAGAAGGCAGAGATGTAAGCTCCTTGCAAGGATCTACCGAGGTGAACCTCGAGCGAGGACGATCACCCTCGCGGCATTCCGCGGAGCGTCGAACTCCCGAGCAAACGCCCGTCGTCGAGAGCGTTCATCTCAAGGTCCGGAGAGAACTCGGAGCACGCACACATCCGCGAATGAGACAGAGAGGAAGCAACGATACTCGCTCTCCCTCGCTTTTGTCCCGCGGCTTCTCTTTTACTGATGGTATAAATACGCGACAGCCTAATTGTTTCTTTGTCTCCGCATTCCCGCCTTATTCTCCTTCTCTGTCTCTCCCTTGCTTCTCCTTCTCTCGTCATCGCTCTTCTTATTGTAGTTATCATTTTTTAAGGTCACCAGCAGCAACGCGGCTGCTTTTTCCTTTTCAACATGTTTTAATTGATATTTTGCAATTCTTCTAGGCGCGCATACTTCATACAACTTCGCATAATGCCCTCTGTTTCGATAAAATTTCCTGTAGATAATAAAAATATTACTTATACGGGGCGCAATCCAAGAATTAATATTGAAAAATTGATAAAACTGATCCGAAAATCAGTTTTTTGGCTCATTTAATATGAATTCTTGAATTTCGTCCCGAATAATTATCATTTTCGTTATCTATAGAAAATTTCCGATCGAATAGAGTCTTAAAATCGAAAAAAAATTTTCAAAAAATTTAGTGAGTCACACTGGATCTCGTGGACCCATTAAAATTTCAATTAGCAATATCTTTTTTATTTCTTGACCAAATCGACTTTATTATGGGTGATTCTTAAAGTTTTTTGCAAAACGAAGCGAATGGCGCAAGAATCACAACAATTCATCAATTTTTTAAAATGTTATTAGCCCTTGAAAATTTTTGAAAAAATGGGAAGAAAAATGTCAAGAAATTCGGTGAGTCACACTGGATCACGTAGACCCATGAAAATTTCAAGCAGCGATATCTTACCTTTCTCTTGACACGACATTAGCTTTATTAAGAGCGATTCATAGAGGTTATGGGAATCACCTGACACTCAATTGAATTTGTCAAATTGCAAGAAAATGTTTTTCGGTAACAAACTACCTTGTAAGACCCGACACGTTTTACCTCGACACTTTCTACCGGGCTACTGATTCAAAATTCAGTCGAAAATTCAAGTAATTAAGACCTTAATCGGTTTTTCACTCGACCTCGACCGATCACCATGGAAACACTAATGACCGAGGGATTAACGAAAATTTGAAATTTTTTTTCCTCGTTACGCTCAACTAATTTTTCCTTTTTTTTTAATGCTTACGATCCCCGAACTATTCAGATGTATTTGTCCAGGTATATTTGATATAAATTTTGTTGCGAGATTTTCTAACATTATTACACGTACAAGTTATAATAAAAGTGAGCTTCGAAAATTTAGCGTAAGTAGAACAAAAATTGTATAAGCGTTCATGAAACCATATTGTGATAAAATTGAATACATACACAACTTGATTATATAGCTTTGAAATATATTATAATTGAATAACTTAATCTAATAATACAAAGGTATATCTAATAACACTTAGGCAGAACTTGAGAAAAGCAGGACCATCTGACATGCTGAAGAATATGGAGATGAAGTCCTCAAATTTTTCATCCCGTTGAGAGGAAAAATCCCTTGTGGGCCTATTAATAAGAAATCCGTTAGATCCTTAATTTTCACCACCGTGAAATTTCTCCTCGACGATGTTCGGTGGAGAATTCAGTTACTGGGTATGTATTAATTTACGACATCGAAAAACCCTCTCGGTGACGCTAAAAGTGCAAGAATAAAGTGGATACCAGAGAGGTCCGTAGAGAGTTCCGGAGCTTAACCCTTTCGGCCCTGCAAAAATTCACACAAACATATAAATTTGTATTCGTATATGTATGCCGTAAAATATACATACAAAAATATATGTATACACGTACAAATCGCATAATAAGAAAAGTGCCAGACTGTAAGTGTGTAAGCTTTGAGCGCCAAGCCATTTTCCAAGTGTCGAGACCGCGGCTGGCCACAATGTAACGATACGTTCATTGTCTTCTCGATTACGAGAAAACCGCCGTCGACGACTCCGAAAATAGCTTCGGGTCTTGTAAATAAATTTGCAGCGAATGACCAGCCGAAAGAATCCCCGGGAGAGGAGGAAGGGAAAGAGAAAAGTTTGAAATCGGTGAGGAAAGGATTATACCGCAGCGGAGGTTCGAATCTGCTCATAGTTCAGCTCTTTCTGTTCAACCCTTTCGTCCGGCGCGGCTCCTGGGCCCTCGCTTTACCTCCGTTTGTTTTGGATTCCCCGGAGCGCAAACAGCGCCTCTGCAGAGTCGGGAATTATAATCTTCTCCCGGTAAAAGAGACGCGCGAGCCGTGGCCTCTCGTCACGTCGTTTTGATGACAAACAGTGGCAGCGTAATCGCATTACGGCCATATATTTTGCCCCCAAGCAGGTACCGTGAGACATAATTAGTCGCAAAGCGAGACAACTTGCGATTCTGTTGCACGTATTATTCCTCCTTCGAGGAGAGAACGAGGCGGAGAAGAGTCCAATACTCTCGACTTATTGACTTCCTGAAAGAGATTTTCTTATTTTCAACGCTGACAAATTTCTACTACTGTCCAACACCGCCCAAAAATACCCGTCATTAATCTTTGAGAAATCGACGAACACTTTTTTTTCCTTCTCATCATATACTATACTCATTTTTCTGTCTACACTTAAATATTTTAATTTCTTTTTCTATTCATTATTTTTTTTAATTTTATTTATAAAATAAAACTGCGTTTTACGGTGTTTATATCGTGCGCACTTTTATTCGAGCTTCTAAGATTTTCATCCACTTGCAAAACGGGAATTTGATTTTTCTGTCCCTAATGTCAATATAAGCTCCCGCGATATTTCCGTCACCGATAATCGGGTTGGATGAACATCAAGTGGAAGCGCCCGCGGGGCTCGAGATCGTGTCTCCGATGAGACATCCAGTTGTTCGGAAGATCGATTAATCAGAAGCGCGAGAAAATATTAAAGCGAGGGATATTCGGAGTCATCTTGTAAAACAGAGTAGGAGAGAAAACTAACGGCTGGGAATAAGAAAAAGGGGGAGAAAGAGGGAAAATGGCTCTCGAGCGATCGCGAGCACAAAACGAGTCGTGTACATAGTTTTATCTATACAGAGAGAGAGAGAGAGAGACGGTGAGAGAGGAAAGACAGGAGTTGCGTATACGGATCGAGCGAACGGGAACGAGAACTCGCTATGCAATCAAGTTGAATCTCTCAAAGTGGCAATGCGGAGCAGGGCATCGCGGGGCCGCGGCTAGTGGCACACGTTCCTCTTTCTCTCTTATTTCTCTCCGGTCTTTTTTCTCCTGATGCTTTTCCCGCCGTACCTTTTTCCGCACAGCGCGAATCTATCCATCCTTCGCGGGCATACGCGCGCGCGCGCGCGTTTCGCTCGCGATATCTCGTCACGATCTCGCTCACTCTCATCACTATCCGATGATATCGCTTCCCACGTTTCGCTCTGCTCCGCGTCTTATTTTCTCCCTCTTTTCCTCATACTCTTTTCTTTATTTCTATGCTACTTATTCCGCGACCATCGAGCCAGCTCTCGCGCTCCGGCAACTCTCATCGCGAATTTCCCATATAGATATCGACGCGCGCTGGCGTACATAAAAATATAAAATAATCGTGTCTAGAGCGGGAAGACTCTCGGTTCAATGCCGCGGTGCAGGCGCAACGACCGGAGAAAATGCGATCGACTCACGTCCGCTCTGAGGATATATCATCAACGGCATTGTCGATGATGTTCCCGCTCTCCCGGGCGGTTATATTTACAATGTTAATTTTATTCATTTTACTTTTTAATTTCCATTTTATCTCGCTGAATATTCGAAATTTCATTATTACTTATTCGCTTTTCATTCCAGCGTATATATAATTCTCATTCGAATAATTTTTTCATTTCGAAATGTATACTTTTCATGAACTCAAATTTTTATTCACACGTTTCATTTGATGAATTTATTTGATATTTGAAAAGTAATTATCGTTTGAAAATTTCGAGTGCACTTTTAATCGTAGTAAAATAATTTTTACGAACAATACGATGTGGAAGAAAAGCGGGAAATTTGCGTTTGTATGCGTGTTACGAGCGCATCCGGAAATTCACAGCTCTTCCTCGGTGTTTCATAAATTCTTATTCCTTTCATAGCTCTCGTAGTCGCGCTCGATCAGAGCTTGGATTTCGTATCGCCGCGTTGGCGAGTGTCTTTCCCCGTTTTATGTACACGTAATTCTTTTATGCAACGCACGATGTGCCTCCGATCATATCTGTCTTTCAGCCTCGCTCCTCTCTCTCTCTCCCCCGCTTTTTCCTCCGAGTGTCTTTTATCCCGGCTGCATGTACGTGTGAGCCGCGATGAGCATTAATAATCATGAGAGAGTGCACGCGTTCGCCGCGGACATCGCTATACGGCGTATCTGTGTCAGACTCGGGCCACGCGGCCTCTCTCTTTTCTCCTCTCTCTCTCTCTCTCTCTCCTCTCCTTTTCTTTCCGTCTTCTCCTCCTCCTCCTCCTGACTCCTCCCTCTCCCTCGAATTTTCGTGCCTGGTCCAACGACCCGAAAATGCCTCCGAAATCGAGAGCTCTCTCGACTCTCTTTTCCCTCGGCCAACCACTCGACCCACAGAACGAAAGACCTCCTTTTTTTATTATCCATCGCGTTATGTAACTTCTATTTATACATCAACGCTGTAAAGACTTTTTCCGGACCGTCGTGTCCTGACTGTCTTCTACCTCCGAGATCGATTAACGATATTCTAGAAATATTGCCTATTTCCTAACCGATGAATTATAAATATACACCTTGAAAAATATTGAATATAAATAAATTATTAAATTTGTGACTGCATGTAAATTTTTGTAGTAGATAATAATTTATTATATAACATTTTTATTATTTTTCATTCAAAAAATCAAGAGCGATGATACGCGTACATGTATTTCAGGTAAATAAAATTTTTTAGACATTGAAACAATTCATCTTCAAATATCATTAAAACAAAAGAAGAAACTATTTCATTTATTACAAAATATGAACAAAACGAATTTTTTCCAATACGCTATAGAATTTAAAAAGATTCTTTTTCTCGAGAGAGAAATTCAATTGGGAAACTGTGGTGTAAAAATAGAACGTGGCTGGCACAGAAAAAAGAATATGCGTTCTGTGCGTTGACACAAGGATGAGAAGGGGAGGAAAAACGTTGAAGAATGTCGATGATCGGATCGGAGGATCGAGGAAAGCACGACATTCTGGTTCTTCGAGAAGTTTCGTCAGTGGGTCCGAAAAACCTGAAATCGGAGGACACACGCGGTGTGTTAATCTCTGACGTGTTTTTCATCGAAGGTGTACCCAGCACACACACGGAGAGAATTCAGTGTCGAAGTCGAGTGTGTATAGAAAAAAGCGGCGAGAGAAAAAGAAAAAGAGAGAAAAAGAATATATAAGAAAAAAAAAGCAGAAGGAGATAAACGCGAGGGAGTCATCGGGCTGTTGATCCTGCGCTACACACTCGCCGCTCGTTGCAGGTTCAGTGACATCACACGCACGCACGTGCGTGACGTGCCAAGAGCCGCACCGTTATACCCATAGCCTTTCAGACTCATAGCGCCCACTGCGGAAGTATATTGTACGACTCTACACCCAACTAATGTATTCGAACGGAACGACGCGCTTTTCACAGCCCTTTTTTTCCAAAAACATCGTCCTACGTATTATTTCACTCGATTTTCTATATGTGTAGTATTTTCTCGTGATCAAGAGACTCTCGAGTGAATTTCGAGTTACGAGCAAACAAGACGGATAGAAAATTTTACGCGAGAACGAGCGAGGGAGAATATAAAGATGTGAAAAAGCAAATTTAACCGTAAATTCGATGGAAGGTCGTGTCTTTGCTCGTAATGGTGGAACCGTAAAATCATGAAAATAAATTAATGCGTCGATAATGGTTGGCCGTTAACTCCAAAAACGGGTCTTTACCGGGGTCGCACATTTTCCGCCCAAAATTCGCTCGTGTCGGGCGAGTACGAATGTCCATCGCTCGCATAAACAAAACGGAGAAAGTTTATGAGTTTATGCGTTTATGGAGCAGTAAATGTCATCGGGTGTGCACCGAGAGACAGACGAGGACGGATGGCGGAAGGAGAGTAGGAAAAAACGCATGCTTGACAATATTTGGCAGGGCTGACGGGGCCCGCAATAATATGGCCGAGCGATCGGTCTCGGGGTCAAAGGGTTGCCTCGCGCTCGAGAAGGGTTGAACAGAGACCCTCTCTTAATATTCTATACCCGCTTGATCTATCCTTTTAGTCCATTACCTGGCCTCCCGACCAAAAATACAGTCGTCAGGTCACGACGAGCTTCCTGCATGTACATAAATGCCCAGTTTTCATATACCTCTGAAAATGACCCAGGAAAAAAAGGGGTACCACAAAAATCACGCGCTTTGCTGTAAAATTCCGCACCTCTTCAACCGTTCGATTTGGGTTCGTTAAAACGGAAAAGATGAGCAATCTTGAGAAAAATTTCACCGCTATTTCCTTAAATCGTTTTTTTTTTTCATTGATTTTTAATATTTTGTTACATGCAGTACATACTCGCATAATATATTTTCTCTGAAAATCGTAAAAACTTTAGAAACTTTGCATAAATAAATTTCATGCGATATTTTTTTTCGGAAAAAAGTCGTTACGCAAAAATGATGACGTTAAACGAGGGTAGTTTTTGGCGCGTGCTTCGCCTGAAACGCTTTGATGGGCACTTCCTCGTTTTTATTACCCCGGAACTCAAGGAAAATATATTGTGGTCGTATAAATCTAATAAATACTCGAGAAAAACGAGACTACACGGAACTAACAACGACAATAATCTCGTTGTGCAAGTATAAAGAAAAAAGCTCTGTTTTCGGCCAATTCTATATTTGTAACCAAGGTAAAGAAGTTCGGGGAATATTTTTCGGGCGATTTTTCAGCGGACGAGCCGGCCGTCTCGTTCGCCGTGTTCGTACAAAAGTATCTCTCTCGTTTTGCGTTATTACGCGCGAGTCCTTGGCAAATCTTCGCTGCCCTCGGAAACGCAGGAATTTCATTGCCCCGAACGATCGTTCTTTTCTAGTTTATAGTACACAGACTGGGAGGTCATGAGACCTCTCAGCTCTCGCTAACTATATCTGTATACGTCGAATATGTACGGAAGGTTCGGTGCCCGATTCAAGGACCTCTCTTCCTGTACAGCTCCTCGATCGTATGTCCTTCGACGAGTTTTGCTCGCGCGTCTCTCTCCCCGTACACCCATCTCTCTTGCTCCGTCCTCTCGGAACTCGCCTTCGCGTTACATACGTGTCTCCAAGAATATTTTTTCATTTCTTTTCCACTCACAAACTCGAAAAATTGAAAAAAACATTTTAATTCAGCCAAAAATATAAAAATTATAGTAAATTGTTTTTTCAAAATAAGTTTGAGTAGTTTACTTGATAAGCAATAGAGTTTTCGCCTTTTGATTTCGAATATATAGAAATTTCATTATAGAAAATAACTTAACATGTACATTAAATTATAATATTATGCTACGACGTTGGTCACAGAATAAGTTTCGATTATATTTAATTTTTTCATTTCATACTTTTATAAATTTCACTGTGGAAATATTTTAACGTATAAAATTATCATTTTATGCTTGGACACAGAGTAAAAGTTTCGATTAGAACGAAAACGATGAGGAATGGGCATGAAAACTGCACGTATCGCAGGAAATGTAAAAAAAAAGAAGGAAATATAGATGCGGGCCGGCATGCAGATGTCTCACGTATATGAATAATCGTTTTGTATTACGTATACGTGTATACATTTATGATTCCATCGAATGGGGCAAATCAGCGATATTGAGCTTGATTCTCGTACGAGGGTTCGCCGAACCCTCAACGCCGAGTTCGAATTCAAGTTTCGTAAACGTCAGCGGTTCCGACTCGAGCGAAGCGTAAAAGGAGAAACGAGAAAACGATACCCCGATGAAACGAATTAACCTTTTATAATTCATATGATAATAAAAACTTTTTTCAACAAAAATTTTAAACAGCAAATTAAAACTTAAAAATGTTACAACTTCCGTAATCGAATTAAAAAAAAAACAAATTTAATTAAGTCTCTAAATAAAAAACCAGCAAACATTTTCTGAAAAAAAAATAGCTGAGTTTCTTATATAATTACACAAATAATACAATTAATTATTAAAAGTTTGATTAACTGAAAATTATGAATACTTTATTTATTTAGAATTAATAATATTTATTCCTTTTATTTATGGATATTTTACGAACACTTTTTATAACCATTTATATACATTTTAAGTATATTAAAAGTTTTTTAATTAAATTGTTCATAAACCCATAATTTGTAGAAACAATTTGTTCCTGGCAATTGACTGAGCGTGAGAAGATTCTTGACAGGCCTCTCATTAAGATATCGATTCTGGCGTATTATATGTCGGTGCGTAATAAAATGATCGGCTCGGGCGATAGAAAATCGCAATAAATATGAAGATCGATGCGCTCGAGTGCATCCGACGATTTATACGGCAGTGTTGCACTGGTTGAAATTACCGGTTGTGAGGCGCCAGCGACGAGGACTCTCCTCGATCAAATGAAATCGCGTCTCGCACGTGTTCGTTCGTCTTCATCGACTTTGCGTAAAAAATGTATGCATTTAATCATGCCTTTAAAAAAGGATAATAAAATCGTCTGTATAAGAATAATAACTTCATAGCTCTTGAAATAAAAGTAGCGATAATTAGTGATAATTACACATTTTTTAAAAAAATCGTCACAGTTTCCACAAAATTGAAAAAACATAATAAAGGTCAATAAACAAATATCAAAACGGAGGAAAGATCACGAGGAATTATTTACGAGGAAAAAAAGCGAGCAAAGAAAAAAAAATCGACGAGGAGCTAGGACTGAGCGAGCGACAACGCGTGAATTCCCATAAAAAACTATAGCGATTGAGAGGAAAAACCCGCGGCGTGGACGGGAGATGAGGCGTCGAAGGGACGAAAAAGCGCTGCGTATCAAAATAAATTGGGACCGCGTATAAAAGTGAAGGCTCGCGTTGATATATAAAATATGATAATGCGGAATGAAATATCTGCAGATTATACAAAACGAATGAAAAGGAGAGACGAGAGAGAGAGAGAGAGAAAGAGAGAGAACGGTGTATAGGACAGCATGAGAGAGGAAGCGGGAGGAGAGACAGACGAGACAGAAAAGGCGAACGTGTGGGAGAAGGAAAGGGGCAATGTGCTCAAAGTCCGCGAGAACGAAGGACAGAGAGCAAGAACGAGAAGAATAAAAGAAAAATACGGAAAAAATGAATAAAAGAAATAAAAAATAAAAAATAGGAAGAGGAAGAAGAAGAAGAAGAAGAAGAAGAAGAAGAAGAAGAAGAAGGGAATGAGACTAAAGAGAAGAACAAGAGGAGAGAAAAGAGGAGGAGTAGGAGGAGCGAAGGAGAGAGAGAGAGAGAGAAGAAGCGCGAGCGTCGCGGGGCAGAACACGGCGGTTGGCGCGAGCGAGAGAGGGCGCATTGGCCTTGGCCGCTGTTGCGGGGTAATTCAGTCAAGGTTTCGGACGATGAACTTCCTCGCCTCGTAGGAAGGAGAGATACGAGGCGAGCCGCGAAGTGGTGGCTGGCGGGGGCACGATGGAGCGCCGTAGCGACCAATCCGCGTCGAGTCGCCAGCCCGGGGCCCGCTCGCGATTGGTGCCGGGGCCCCGTGAGATCGGGCATTGTGCCGAGGGGGCCTAGGAACTGTTGTCAGTGACCTCCAACATTGAAAATGCGATTAACGAGAGAGAACGAGAAAGAGAGAGGGAGAGAAAAAAGCAACGAGAGAGAGAGAAAGAGCGAGAACGCGGAGGAAGGAGAGAGGGAGAAGGAAAAATAGTCCCTGCATACACATCCAAGTATAATCTCTTCACACAACGATGCGGATAGTCCCATGTATACGGGAGACAATCTCACACTGAGAAACGAAAAAGCGCTCGCACACACGCGTACGGCGACATTCACGTATCGACGCTGGAACATCGAACGCTCACATGCTCAGAAGCACATATACGGAGAGTATAGTGCACATACAACTATGAAATAGATGCCAGGGCGTAGAGCGTTGTGTACGCCAAGGCGAGACGCGGCAGACCTAACATCCCCCCACTCCCGGGACGCGACACAAGGGCTGCAGTAACAGCAGCGGTAACAGCCCACGAGAGCACGGCCAGGTAACCAACACTCGACGAGAGCGCCAAACTCCAGTCAGACCAACGCGAACCTCCCTCGAGCGAAGACTCACTTTCACTCTCCTTAGCACTCGTCGAGCGCCGCTCGCGCCTTACCTCCTGTATAAATATACCGACGACGTTCGAACGCGCCCGCTCGATACACGCATATACCCGAGGATCCCTCCACCCGGCGGATATACTTTTGTACACATGCGTGTACGTGCACGCTCGTATGCGTATTCGTGTTTGGATACAAGTATATAGACTCACGCCGAGAGACGAACACGCGGTACACAGCCCGAACCGATATAACACTCGTTGACGACCCTCGCAAGAGCACAGAACGCACCTGCCCTTCGTACGGGGAGGAACGCACGAAATTAACTCCGAAACCGTCTTCCAACGCGTTCCCTATTTTTCCCGCATTTCTTTCGATATCGTTTTCGCACTTTTTTTATTCGCCTCATTTTATTAGAACTTTCGGTAACTCGCGTCAGCTTTTCGCAGCTCTCGACGATCACCGCGCGAGCGCTTCGGTGTGGATTGCTCCTTCATTTCATTCTCGCGAGTGACGCTTCCTGATGATTTTTTTTGTTTTGTGGCCAGTGTTTTGGCACCGCGTGCGCAAATGCACCGCAAGTGCGCAGTGAGATCAGTGGACGTTACTCTCCGGATATCGAGAGTCGCTGGAGGTACTTCCGGCTGGAAAATATTCCACGAGACAAACGAGAGTTCGGAAAACTTTTGGGATTTTTAGAGATTTTTGAGTGAGGTATCAAGATGATTCTTACACCAGACAGTAGCGTGCAACAGGGCGGTTTAGTGCCTTCGTCGTGCCCGGAATCGCCGATATCTTCACACGCCTCGAGAGCCTCCCCGAGATCCTGTATCTCCGGAATTTCGAGTCCTTATCACGTAGCTCAGGTCCCGCATATTGCACCTAGCATGCCGACCATGGACTCCACCGTGTCTTCGGCTAGACCGGAGCCAGAACTCAACATAGGTACAATAAAATACTCGCTCTTATCTCCTTAGAGGAAAAAAAAACTTTTCGAGAGGAACACTTGCACAAAATTCGTTTGACATTGAAATATTTTCCCTCTTTCACATTTTCTTAAAATTAAAAAAAAACAGATGTTTTTTTTAATTAATTGATTTTGAAACTACTTATTCTTGGTGAAAATATATTTCTGTAAAAAATAATTTGTTATATTTATTTCGAATACTAAGAATTTATTTGGTTTATTGTAACCAATGGTTTGTCCGTAAAATATATTTATTGAGCGATTATTTGAATCGCGAGTGAATTTTTTGCATGCGAGATGCTAAAAAGTTCTTCACTTTCGATTTTCGTTCGAAAACGAATGGCAGAGCGAGCGAGACTCGAAATTTTTCATTGAGTCGTGTCAAGCAAAGCGTGAACGGCGCTCTATATAGACAGGGGGGATTCGAGTGAAAGCAGAAAGTTGTAATACGCGAGCGCCGATGCTGTAACCCAACGCGAGCTGGAGCGCGCGCGTTCCACGTTGGAGAAAGTGGTGCTCTTTCTCCGACTCCCACCCTCCTTTCTCCCGATGCACACTATCTCCTATATGCAGCGTGCAACGACCACGTGGTACACTTATCTCTAGACACAAATAATCTTACTCCAATCGTTATTTCTTTTGTCTATATAAATCGAAATAAATTCAATCAAAAATAATTTCACAGAAAAAATATTTACAAATATATTTCCAGTTCGTAGAGAAATCGTAAAAACGCATGAAGCATAGATAAATGAAGTATCAAAAATTTTATCTGATTGTGAAATGTTTACAAAGGTGTATTTATCAATTTCTTCTCTGTTTCTTTTTTCAGAATTTGACGGTACGACAGTTCTCTGTCGTGTTTGCGGTGACAAAGCTTCCGGTTTTCACTATGGCGTTCACTCATGTGAAGGATGCAAGGTGAGCAAAAAATTGAAAAATAATAAACTTTCGCGAGTTAAATAAAATAAATAATATTTACGATGCTGCAACGCGATACGAAACTTGCAAACTCGGATAAACTGCCTGTTTCTCGTTTACGAAACTGATATCAATCTCCCTCTCTCTCTCTCTCTCTTGGTGTCTCTCTGATTCTTTCTCGACAAGCGAAAGTTACTTTTCTCTCGTTCATACTTTTATCTCAACCTCGAGGTGAAAGCCTTCGAATTAGTCTTGGCATATAGTTCGAGAATTCACTTTTTCCAACATTTTTCTTTCTCCCAAGTTTTTGTTTTCTCCGTTTCAATGTCTATTTTCACTTCGCGGTTGCAATTTTTGTCGCGCGAAATGTCAGTGGACGAGATAATTCGCGTCGCGTTGCAGCACCTTGACGAACGAGAAAACGAAATATTATCGTTTCAAAGTTTTTGAGAATTAAAAAAAAACATTCTACGTTTATCCTCTTAGCACGTTCTCTGTTATTTCTTTTTTTTTGTTCGTCAATGTTTGGCCACGAAGCCAGGAAGTGAATGGATGAATGTGCAAATGTGTTGAGAATCGTCGAGGCTTTTTTTATTTTTTCTTTTTTACGAGCTTGCACTGATGTAGGCGTTCGGAACTTAATAAAGTCAGATCGTTCTCGTTGAATCGTGCGCGACAAGGTTCCAATCACGGTCGAAAAAAATGGTAATCGCGTTTAACCCAGTGTCGCGAAGTCCCCTCGAATAATTTATTTATCGCTCACCTCGCTCGATCCTCTCTTTCTCTCTCTCTTTCAACTCTTCACTCGGCGAGAGACAAAGAGAGAAGAAAGGAAGAATTAAAAAAATCATGGCCACTGACATTCGAGCGCTTTTGCGCGGTTTAACGTCCGGTCATCAACCGACGTGGATCGGAAATCAGATTTCGCTGGTGGTCGCACGTTTCCTACGCGTGGGATTTTCTCCTAGCTTTCGTACACACGCTCTCTTAAAAAAAAAGAAAGAATGGAATAATAAGAAAGAATTTATATAAATCCACCTCGGTTTAATCGAACGCGAAAAATATATATTTTTTTTAAGCGATCATTTTTTCATCGCGAGAATACATATTGAGACAGAAATTCAAGGATGAAAAAAATCTCGTAATGCGATCCAGAAAATTCGAAAAAATCCGAGCTGGACGTCCGAGCTCGAGTTCCTTCTCCTCTCTCTTTTTATCCGCCCTACATAATGAAAACGATTTTTTTTTTCTTCTCATGAGTGAACCCGCAAAAAAGCGGAAAAGACGCAATACTCGTCGGTTCACGTATCTTCCGATCTCCCCAGAAAATCGTGAGAAGAGCCGGGACGAAAAAAAATCACTGGTCCAGGTATAGTCCTGACCGTACTTTATACTTATTTGTGTACACACTGCTGCGAGGGTGGTAAAACCTATTCATCATTTCTGAGATGAAACATTCCGAAACTCAACAAGAAAATAAAGAAATAATAAGTTCCAGAAAAGAAAAAAAAATACAGTTTTGACCACAGCAGATGCGATTTTTATTTTCTTAAATATCAAGCATATACGTATATATAACACAATTATATAAACATAGCTATAATTAAATAAACATTTTTATGAGATATCTTGAAAAAAATGAACCATTTCGATGATTTCGAAAAATAGTTTAATCGAATATTTTGATATATAAAATTACGGGGAAAAAAAAGTCGCAACTGTGAACCGATCCCTGATGTATTTTCTCCATAAACCAATGAGAAATAACGAAATGGAGCAGATATCGAGCGAGAATGGAATAAAAAGAAACGGGAGCGCCGGTATAAATACTTTCTGCTAAATTTGCGCGGTTGAGCAGCAGCGAGCAGTATATCCATTTCTGTTGGCGTGTGTACATAGGCGGCTATGTATATAAATGGGAGGCGAAGGCCGTCGTGTCAACGTCCTCGTGCTCTTCGCTCGCGAGGGCGGAAGAAGGTGCTCGTTCTCCCACCCTCGGGAATAAGACTCGAGGTAGGGAGAGTCCACCGAGCTGGGAAGGGGTTACAAGTAAGCTGGTGGGGAAATCCCCACTCGTTCGCGGGCACTAAGAAATTGTGCATGTGTGCACGATGTCTCTCGATACTTTTACGAATCCTCCCCCTCATCGCCGCTTCTCCGATCCCACTCCCTCGCGTTATTCGTTCACGGCTCTATCTCCGCCGCTTCCGTCCCTCCTCTCCTCGATCGCGATACACCAGGTGCCTCGCGGATCGACGAACTCTCGAATATCCCGCGTACGGGCACGCAGATCTGTCTCGGCTCTCGCGCTGAGCGCATCGTTACCTCTCTCATCGTTTTTCATCAATTTCTCTCCATTTACCATCATTTTTCATTTATTTTCACTCTTCTACAAATTTTATTTCTCCTACATATAATTATCATACTTGATTTCTTGGCTTCAATCATGCAAATTTGTATTGCAAACAATTTTAATCCTCATATATTGTTTTAACTTCAAATATATAAATATACAATTTTTATTCATATTTTACAATTTTTTTTTGGTAGAGTAAAAAGAAAGTAAAGAGAAACTGATTATGGGATATATGTAGATTATTTTTACATATATTTTATGTCTTCTACATAATTATCATTTTCATTTCAATAATGTAAATACGTATGAAATTAATATTCTATAATGAGATTATTTTTCTCACCCTTGGAAAACATACTTTATTCTTTATTGCTTTATTATTTAGTTTTGACAGAGAGTAATAAAAGAACAAACGATGAGAGATTGATTATAAATAGCGTGATAAAAAAATGAATTATTTTATAAAGTATTAGAAAAGTGAGACAATTTTTTCGACATTATAAAATTCATGTAGAAAAAGAAGAGAGCTCTCTGCCTGCCTGGTCCGCGATAATCCGTCTTTGAAAATGCTTCACGGACCGGAGGCCGGAATTCGGCGCGCACTTTCGATTGTTCGCGGCTGACCTTTAACCATGCTTGCACACAGAGACGGTAAATAAGGGGATGAAATATAAGGATACATATTATATCGTGACCATTTTTGGTTTCTATGGAAACCTTCTCGCTGGTTTTTCGGTCAAAAGCGCTCGGTGCTGAAGAGAGAAAGAGAGAATAAGTTTAAGGAAGCAAGGAGAGGAAGAGAGAAGCGTATATAGAATAGTCTTGGCGCAGGTCCCCTATTGAGTCCCACTGCTGACCCGAGAAATCATTTCCCGGCCACAGAAGGAAAGGCACGTCTCTCGATCTTTCGCAAGAATTCGTTCCCTCCCTCGATTTCCCTTAGGGCAGGTAACTCCGATGTGTGGCCCTGCGGCGAGCCCGACATTTCTCTCCCCGAGACGTTCTTTGTCCCGAAGGATGACGTACGGGAAAGACTGAAAAACGTACAAAAATGCTCACGATTGCAGAAAAGCGGGGGAGAAAAGACAAGTTTTCAAAATAATATCGTTGGCCTATTTTTCGATATTCGAACCATCTGCTTTGGGGCATCAGAAGTTTCCAAATAAAGATGAGCATCAACTTCGAGAAGTTGGCTGCATTCTCTTTTTTAGAAAAAAAAAACAAGACATCGAAAAATATGACTCTCACCCTCTTTATTTCGACGCGGAACCATGCGGAGCCGGAAAATACATGCTCCGAGCTCGAGAAATTCGTGCGAGAAGCCCGCAGAATCGAATGTGTGTGACACGCGTTGACTAGGTCAGTAACTTGCGTCGCTCCACGCCGCGAATAACGCGAGAGGGGCGAGGTCTTCTCTCGCTTCCTTTCTCCCCGTCTCTCTCGCTCGCGGTGTACATGCTGTTAGAGAGGAACTCACTCCGTGCTCTCGCGAGATAGCGAATATGGCGTTGCTATTTTTGCCATTAAAAAAAAATGAAAATAATTAAAAATT
The DNA here is from genome assembly GCA_030522545.1 of Cremastinae sp. A BG-2022a. Taxonomy (NCBI): domain Eukaryota; kingdom Metazoa; phylum Arthropoda; class Insecta; order Hymenoptera; family Ichneumonidae; species Cremastinae sp. A BG-2022a. The sequence goes on along the minus strand of JAPYYW010000006.1, from coordinate 98,280 downwards.
TCCTCTCGCGCTATTTTTCGGTACTTCTGCTGGGGTGGGAAATCTTGAATAGAGCCTCGCGATGGAGGCTCATTTCGCTCGTCGTCGTTCCATTCGCATTGATGCACATATAGTTCTTCGGACGAGAGGCGCGATTATCGTCTAACGAGGGCAATCCCGCGAGTAACTGAAATCCGTTTTCCCCGTCGACGATGAAGCGGAGAGCGCGGAGCGAATAGAAGTTTGAAAAGGATCGCCTCGAGAATAATGACGAGTGCGGGCTGGTGGATGGACGAAGTGGGGTCTTCGGAGCCCATGGAAAGGTGGAAAGGGAATAGAACGCGGAAGAGAGTGTTGGGTATCATTAAAGACTAGGTCGTCCGGTCGTACTACTGTTGCTGCTGCCACTATACGTTGCATCGTTACACACCATTACAATCCATGTAACTTCCCTAAATAAGTCAGCTAATCTTTTTTACATTTAGCTATAAAAGTATTATCATTATTCTCAAATAAAAGTAAAAAAGAAAATGTTAACGCTTTCATGGATTAATCATTTTTTTCATAAAAAGCACGTTCTAAAAATAATTTAACTGTACGTAAAATATAAGTATGTAAAACTATATAAAATTGAGAATAGAACCGTACATAAAAGATGAGGGAATGAAAGTATATAAGAGAGAAATGTACGACAGAGAATTTTGGAGGTGACAAATGTGCGTGATTTCTTTTTCACGGTGCGGGACCCCATGAGTTGTATAGAATTCGTACGGGGAGAGGGTGAAAACTAGACGTTGATATCGAAGGGAGCGAGCAGGAGAGAGAGAGAGAGCGCGGGAAGGGGATTTTTCCGTAGGGCAAAGGGTGCATCAACCCCTCCGCGGTCATCGACCTCGAGTTGCGTCATTTTTGCCACCCGAGCGTTCCACAGTTTGCTCTCTTCCCTCTCTCGCGGCTCTTTCACCCTGTGCCCTTCTTTCCGCCATGCTCGAAAACCTTCCCGGGTACAGGCTGCGCCCGCTCGATCCTCCTCTCCTTCCCTTCTTCTCTCCTTTCTTTCCTCCTCGCCGCCGCCCCATCACTTTTGATGTCGTAACGAGAGAGTCGTGATCTCATTTTCATTTGATTGCGCCCTCTCTCTCTCTCTCTCTCGGGTATTTCGGTGCACTCGCAAGCTCTCCGAGCCTCTCGAGGGAGGTTACTGACCTCTCTCGCGTCGCGGTGCATCTACTTTAGAATCGGGTCAGCCGCTTATTATTGTGGTAGGTGTAGCTATTATTTTGCGCCCGTTTAAAACTATCTACGACCGTGCATGCTCGCACGACTTGAACGTATTTGCAGAGCCACGAATCCATCGCTACCAAAAATCGTTCACTCCGTTCCAAGAATAATTTATCTCGAATTTTCAATAAACGAAAATAACTCCGAGTAAAATATCTCTCAAAAGCAAATTTTTAAGATACAAGAGAAGTTTTCCATTTTTCGCATTAAAAAGTTAACAATCTTTTTTTGTATTTCATACACGTTATTTTCAAATTCATCCGCAATAGGATGACAACAGCTAGAAAATTTTTTAGCAATTTATTAGTAAATAATGGATCAATTTTCAAATATTTATCTCTCAAAAATATTACCAAACGCTTCTTCGTGTTTTATCGAGACAAAACGAAAAATTCTCAAAATCCGATAGAACGAAAAACCGCGAATAAAAAAAAAAGACCAATCGAGTTCGTGAATTTTCGAAGAGTTCTATTCAGGACTCTGGAGCAGAAAAAGAGAGAGATTTTCGTTGCATGGAAAAGTGGATAAAAGCAAAGCCGATGCAATTGGCATAGCGAGGATCAAGAGCTCGGCGATATTCGCAAATTCCCGAAGAGGCTCCCGAAGCGGTGGAGGAGGAGGAGGGGGGAGTGGGAGAGGGAGGATGCATCCGAGTCGGTAGAATGTCGTTGGAGGGGGAATAACGCGAGCTGCTTGCGGTTAATGCCCCCGAGCGCGCATAGTCGACGTCGTCGCCGTCTCCGTCGCGTTTGTCGTCTTCGTTTCGCGTGTATACGCGATTTTCAGCGCATGCGCCCGGGGAATTACGTACGTCACCGTTACTCCGTTTCGTGAGCGAAGAATCGAAGCTCTGCTCGCTCATTTTGTACACATATATACACACACACACAAATAATATACATAGATATATAGATTGATATATATCTTTCTCTCTTATTCGTTTTTTCTCTCTCTCTGAATTTGCCCCACTCGCATCGCGTGTGTGGCGCCCACCCTCGCGCGTCTCTTCTCCTTCTCCGAGCCACGCGTCTTCCCCCCCTCCCACCGTGGACAAAATCCTTTCCCCCCTGGCGCTGTTATCCCCTCCGGAGCTTAAAGAGCGACGTCGGTCGCACGCGACTCCCTCCGGTCGTTGCCCTCTCGCGGCCGCTATGTCGTGTCGCTCACAACTGTGCACGTATATACACTCGCACACGCGGGAAAATCCGCGCGTAGCGCATTCGGCGTTGCATACATCGCGCGGAATACTACTCTCCGAAGCGCAAATCTGCCGTCATGGCCGAGAAAGAGAAAAAGATATGAGGAAGAGAATGAAAAAAAGAGCCGCAACGAAGATGCACATGTACGTGCACAACCCTGCGTGCTGAACCGAGATCTTTTCTCGTACGGTAGTTATTTACAGAACGATCGAGAAGTCTCGATATATTTACCGAATATGTATATATAGTGTCCTGAGGAAAATAAAAGCAAGCGTTCCTCGACCTCTCCCCTTCGTACATCTCTCTTTCTCTCTCTGTCTTTCTCCGCCCGAGCGAGCGTTCATCCACCTCAATTTTATTTTATTCCCGAGACTCGGTCAACGATCATCCTTCGCGGGAATAAATCTTGCGCTTCTATCAATAGAACTCCCCGAGAGAGACCATTTTCGTCGTATAATCGGGAAAATTTGTCAATTTCGCGGCTATTTTCTTCGAAAGCTTCTCTCGATTATCTCTGATACTCTAATTAATATTTCATCGTTTTATTCTCGATCGTTGACTCTCTATCGAAAACTTTCGGGATCGCCGAAAGAGATATAATGGGATTTCAGAGCGACACGTCGCTGGAATCCTCTCTTTTCTTCTCGGAGAATATAAAAGTTATTCGGCTGAGATAAAAGTTGGACGATTTGCGAGTCGGGATCGCGCCCACGGAATTATTTATACGGAGATTTTCGGAATGTGAATGTGGAATGGAAGCTTCTGGAAAGCTCTGCGGAAGGAACAAGGTGGTCGCGGCCTCTGACCCGCCGTTCTGGGCTCCGGAGTGCACGCTCCCCGAGAGATCGATGCCCCGCGCGCGCGTTACACGAGCCCGAGCGTGTACCGAGGGGTTCGCCCGGGGTTGCTGCCCTCGTCCGGGCCGTACACCCCCGCCGACACACACTGCTCGCCCGCGAGGTATGTGTATCGACTGCTCGGGAATAAAGGGGCAAAATCGACACGACCTAGAACGCGCGAAGGTACGCCATTCCCCTCCGTTGAACAAGTACGCCAGAGCTCATTCAACTTCCGACCTAATTCCGATAGATTCCATTGTTGCGCTCTCTCGCGATGTAACGTCCACCCTGTTATTTCCTCACGCTTCCGACTTTTTTACCTCGAAAGCTCTCTCGAACGTCGAAAGGGCGAGATCCGATCTCCGAGGCTGTTTCATTTTTTTTTCTTCCCAGCAGTCTCTACACCTTTTTCCATTAAAGTTCTATCTTTATTGTTCCCAATATAGTCTTGGTACATTTTGATGTTTCCTGAATTTTCAATGTAATTAAAATGATTAAAAATTTTGTTTCTTTCATTTTTTTAAAACATATACTTTATATTCCTGAAAACATTTTTTTACTTTTCTAACACTTGTTGTTGATTTATTAAGAAAATTTAATAAGTATATACCTACAATTAAATTAATTATTTGAAAAAAAAGAAATCTATAATAAAATAAAGTCCGACGAGATAATATAAAATTCCGACGAAGAGTTAAAATTCTTCGACAATCGGGAGCAATTTGTTTTTTACGTCGAGAAATGTATCTCAATAGGTAGAGCTGAAATTTAGGCGAAAGGTGTTCAACAGGTTGAAAAATGAAGCGACGAGCGGGAGACGCGCACGGTTGAGAAATTTCTCGAAAAGTGCCCCGTCCTCGATCGGGAACGTTTTCCGAGGAGCTCGCACCTTCGAAAAGGAAGATAAAAAAAAGAGAGTCTATGTATATATAGATTAGCGGGTCCGGTGCAGCGATGCAACGGTACTTCGGTCTCGGTGGTGGACGGGGGAGAGAATCGTCGGAGGAGAGGGGGGGGGGAAGGGGGAGAGGAAGGAGGAGGCACGTAGCGCGCGCGTTGAAAAGAGAGCCCGTTGCTCTTTTGCTGCACCGAGAGTTGAGGTAGGCGAGGTCGCTAGAGGCTCTGACGTCACGCGAGGAGTCACTTCGCTCGGCGCGATGCGTTCGGCGCTCGTTCCACGTTGACATATCGCGCGCGTTGCGTGCGCGTCCTTCGCCGCGCGGCGGCGGCGGCGGCGGTGGCAAAGCGCGCATTTGACAACGGGGACGAGCGCCTGCGCGCGTTCTGCCCGGGGCGCGAGGGGATGACGACGCGAGCTAAGCCCAAAATTCGTTTGCACTCGCGGCGTACCGTGTACGCGTATGCTGACATATAGTTACGTAACCCTCCCATCTCCCGCGTCTCTTCCCCCCTCGCCAGCTAGCTAGCTAGCTCGCTCGCTCTCGTTCACTCGGAGCTGCTCCCCGGCGCGTTCCTATACCGAGGTCGTTGACTGATAGCCAGCCAGGGACTTCCCTTCCCAGGGTCCTCTCGAGTTCGTGCACACATATCGCATTCAGCCCCGCGGCTCTGGACTATTCCCGACCATGCCATTACGATGCAACTGTACTATTACGGGCTCGGGGCACGAAAGCTAAAAAAAAAACGAAAACCTCATCTCCATTATTTCCCCATGAAAATATATTTAAATTTGTATTTACATTTTTATAAATACACATCGGAAATGGAAATATCGAGAACTCCCATCCGTTATATTTATTCATGTATCGATACGCGCCTTTCCTCGTAAATATTTACAAAAATACCTGATGAAAAATCTGGAAATTTTCATTTTGGAGTATTTCCAAATAACGTAGCTCTTTTTTGCGATCATTCAACACTCGTCCTGACCCAAATATTCCGTCGTGGATGTATATAACACGATGAGCCGAAACCTGGCCACGAGAGTAACAAAACGACTCGATATGAGATCGTCGAATATCGTCAATTTCGCGATTTTGCTTCCGCGAGGACCAGGGAATAAGCGACTGACGCGTTTCGATCTCGATAAAAGGGCTCGCAGCGGGCGCGTGTCCCGGGTGATTGTCTGAGCGCGTGAAAAGTGTATCGCGGAGAGTGGATCGCGGTGCATTGGTCTCGAGAGAGGAAAAAATGAAAAAAGCGCGGAAGGTGGAGGAGTTTTGAGAGTAAAGGGGCAGAGAAGGAGGCAACGCGAGAGAGAGAAAGAAAGAAAGAGAGAAATATGTAGAGGGGAAGGAACCCGTTAGTAGAGCGGCGCCCCGCGCTTACGCTCGCGAGGCTTCAACGCGCGCCCGAACTTCGCGTCTGGTACGTTTACCTCGATCGGTAAACGTGTGCGGCAGCTCGTGAGCGTATATACGTGCACTCGTTCGCATATACGAGTGCGGGCAACCACACACGCGCGTTTCGTAAGAAGGAGAGAGGAGAGAAAATCGGGTGGAGGCGCGAACCTCGGTCGTTCTACTCCGAGAGAGAGAGAGAGAGAGAGACAGATATGGACGGAGATATACGAAAGAGCAGGAGAGAGTACACACGGTCCGCGCGCAGCAGCGACCGACTCTCACTTTCACGCGGTGAACTGCGGGTGAATGTCCGGGAATTGGGTCAGAGGGCCCCCACCCTGCTTACCCGATCGGCGAGTGTGCCTTCACACAGCGCACACACAGCGAAGGCAATGTACCCCGTCGAGGCCTCCTCTCTCTCTCTCTCTCGGTCTCCTCTATCCTCCAAACTGGTGGACTAGAGAATCGTGCCAGTCGTGAGCCAAGCTTCGAAACAAACGGTCACACGATTTTCCGAGGCGCGAAACACTCGAGTTCAGCTCGATAAGAGATTAGTTTCGGACGCGAGCTGTCCGGGTACGCGAGAGCACGCTCGCTCATTTTGTAAATCGATTATTGCGAATCGAGCCTACCGAAATTCGGTGTACCCTGTGATCGATCGGTAAATTCGTGATTATTGTGATTGGAACTCTGTTAAATATTGAACGAGCGACGGTTTCAGTGACGGGAGAGCCTTGAGAAAATATACCGTCCGTGCGACACGGATGACAAGTAATTTGTTTTATATCGCTCGGAGTAGTGGTTACGTGCGCGACGCGATTTATTCGAAATCGGAGCGAATTCGGACGAGCGATCTGACGTCGAGACAAATAGAATCGTGCGCGCGAATAATCGGCGCCCGATGTTAGATCGGTGTCGGGAGTAATCGAACGATTCGTATTGATTAATAAAGAATTAATGGGGTGCCTATGCGAGTGCGATCTTGCTAGCCCGAGCACGGGGAACGCTTGTTCCTCCGGGTCTTCGTCCGACAGTGACGGCCAAACTGACGAGGGATTCGCTGGTGATTCGCAGGGTTTCTTCCGCCGGAGCATACAGCAGAAGATCCAGTATCGTCCCTGCACCAAGAATCAACAGTGCAGCATACTACGTATAAATAGAAATCGTTGCCAGTACTGCAGGCTCAAAAAGTGCATCGCCGTCGGCATGAGTCGTGATGGTGAGTTACTTTTCCACTTATATTTACGCCACTATCATTTTTCGATATTCGTGACGAGAATCGTTTTGCGGACAAAAGAAATAGAAAAAGTATTGCAAGTAAGCTAAATCTTTGAAGAAAAAAAAAACATTAATGCAGAGTAAAATAAATGTGAATAAAAAAAACATTGAGTATCAATATGCAAATATATACTTGTACAAAATTGTAGCACAAAATTGGAGTCGTTCTGATGAAAATGAATTAATAAATCAGCGCGATTCGTGACGAGTATCAAAAAAATGATAAGAATATTAAGATAAGCATTTGTAACGAGATGAGGTAAAGGAAATAAAAATGGAGAGCGAGAGAGACGGAGAGTTGCGCGACCCGATTTCGTAAAGGGGATACGCGACGCTTTCGATTCGTAAAGTTTTTTAGAAATTTGGGTTGCCGGGGCATTGACCATTTACGCAATTTCGTTCTCTCCATCGGGCGTCCCAGTCTGGTATAGCGGTATGTGTGTTTCAACGTATCGCGAGGCACTCCGATGTTGTGCACTGTCGCAATAATGCTCGGGAGCGAAAGTGGACGATTCGAAGCGCGTGAAAGTAACCGTCGAGCGTACATGTAATTCCTGTGGGTGTCTCTGTCTCCATTTCTCGTACGCGATAAATCGGGCCCGTGAGAAATTAGAAATTGCTCGCAACGAGAGCGAGCCCGATCCCGGAGCCGCGATGGGAGAAAGAAGACTCGATCGAAGGAAAACAAATCCCCGACTCCGGTGCTCCGGATCCACCGGGGTCGTCGACCTCCCGCACCCGCACTCTATTTTCTATTACTCGATATTATCACCGATGCGCCTTTCCAACTATATTTACGACTCTCTGTCTATATTTACTTCATTTTAAATACAATCTCATTCAATTCTACATGAAATTTAATAAATAATACAAATATCTCTTATTTCTCTCTTTATTGTACTTCAAAATAAATTTTTAATCGACTTTCTCGTTTTGTTTTAAATAGAAACTACTTATGTAAAATATTCAAGTGATTTAATACTTTTTAATGCATATTTATGGAATAATCGAGATCGAGTTTTATCGTGGGCAAGACAAAAAATAATTACGTTACGGTTGATACTCCGTCTAGAGCTGTCTTTTGTTCAAAGATAGAACGGTGTCAACGCACTTGAAAATAAATAAAACAATATTCAAGTTCCCTTTTATTTTTTATGAAACGTCAAGTGTATCGCGTGTCGTTGAGTAAAAGCATGCGGGGTCAATAGACTGTTTTCCCGCAGTGTAAAGAGTACCGCTATACATTGCCGCTACACGTAGTCGCTCGCGTAGCGCAGAGCGCGAGCTCCCTACCACCTAGAGTTTCGTTCTGTTACTCCGAGACTAGCTCTCTCTCTCTCTCTCTCTCTCTCCGATCTTCCTCCTTCGCATCTTGACGTTTCTGCTCGATTTCTCCTCCGCGCGCAGAAGAGAGTGTCGCGTCCCCCTCAGCCCCGTACCCGCGAGATTCGTCCCCCACCATCGTCCCTCGGTTACCGTACGGAGCGCCGTCGCGTGGCGCTTATCCATCTCGCGGAGACCTCGCGAACCTCTCGTCCCCCACTCGGGCGTCGTTGCCCCACTCGGGAGCCTCGGCCCCCACCGGGAATCCCGCGAGACCGAAAATCCCCACCCCGGCGCCCTACTCCAACCCGTTTGGGAGTCTCGCGCAGGACTCCCCCACCCGGCGAAGCCGCGAACGTCGCGCACGCGTGCGTCGAACGGGCGCCGGACTCGCCGCGAGCGCGAAACCGCGCACATTCGGCGAGGAACCGCCGAGCGAGCCGCGTCTTTTTCATTCGATTCTTATCTATGATTCCCGGCGCAAATCCCCTTCATTCGCGACGTCCTCGGACTTTCAAAACGCTTCCGGAAATAACTCTCTTTCCCACCCTCCGTCCTTGAGCCTGAAGAATCGGGGATTCACTGCCCCCTTCGCGATAGAATGACCGATTACCCGAGGTCGTTACGGATCCTCGGAAGACCCCGAAATAGCCACCAACCGGCGACCTTCGATTACGATAAGAAAATCAATACGGCGATCACGCTACTCTCGCCAGAAAGGGAGGGAAAAAAGTACGGCACAAAAACGTCCCTCCTGTCACGTACATTATCCGTCAAATAAAGAGAAAAAACGAGGAGAGAGGCCGGTGAAAGAGAAAGAAAGAGAGGTTAAAAAATGAACTATTTTGAGGAGGCGGAGGGTGCGATACGTGGGAACACCGGGAACCTTTCAAGGTCGCTGGGGGTAGCTTACCTCTGAGCGAGAATACATCGGAGAGTCGACATCTGCGCACCAAAAAAATAGAATTTCTACCAGCGTACATAAAACTACACATGTTCCTATACCTTCACACATAAATACATTCAAATTTACATTAATTCGTACGTACAACTGCATTCGTACAAATTTATATATTCAAATGTACATAAACGTGTGTATATTTATCATGTGCATACTCACGTATCGTGATGAATGTGTGCGCGACGCGTCGAGAGAAGCATGTATATAGGGGAAAAAATATAGACGAAAAAAAAAAAAAAATAGGCGAGAAACGTAGTTGAATCGGAGTATAGTTGATATATGTGTGGAGAGATATATAGGTCGTCGGTGTACGCCTCGCGCGGCTGTCGCTGAAACCAAGTTCAAGGCCAAAGGCTCGGCAAAGGCCACAATCTCCCCGCGACTCTCCGCGGAGCACGCCTCGGGGAGGGGGGCCTCGTTGATCGCTGAATAAGTGGGGGTAGGGGGGCTGTTGAACGCAACTCGGCGAACGTCACTCAGTCGGCGGTGATGCTGTCTCGCGTTTGCACGCGCGCTATCACGTTCCTCCGCAGCACGGTTCTTGAACCCGCGATCGTGAGGGAGTAACGGAACGCAAAGTCCGAAACGCACCGAGACAAAAAATCACCGTGAATTATTCCAAACAATTGCACACTCCACTGGATCCGGGGTTGCTCAATTCAAACAAAGAGAATAAATGAAAAATAAAAAAACGTTACAATAATAAATATTGAAAGAAAAATTGAGGAAGTAACGCGCGGAGTTTCGACATATAGTGTGCCATAGCCCGCGCTTTTCACCACTTTCGGAGTGACCGCGTACGCATGTGTGCCCTCGACACGTGAAAGCGAGAAGGAGAAACAAAAGTCAGCCGGGTGATTGAGAAATCGGATCGAGAATTAAATTGTGTATAAATATTCCACTTGGTTGGAAATAAATAAACGAGAGCGAGAAGCGTTTTTACGTTTGTTTGGTGCGTTCGGTCGTTGATGTGCACAGATGGAATTCGCAGATACGACGACGTAAATCTCGCAGCGGTTGTTACACTTGTTCCGCTATCGCCGCGAGGCCGTTAAACGCAGAAAAAGTGAAGTGCACGGCGTGTTATATGCCACGAAAAATAGGGATATTTTTCAAAAAGGGATATAACGACAGGGATCGTTATCTCGAGGATTATAACGACTTTTTCGTCATGGGGGAGGAGCTACCGATCCTCAAAGGGATCCTGAACGGAGACGTTCATTATCACAATGCACGTAGGTGTCTCTGTGTGAATTTAAGATAATATATTCGAACCGCGGAGCTTGAAAATATCCGAGGACGACACACGTGGAGGCGCGACCCAATTAAATTCACTCTCCCTCTGTTGTCCCTCCGATCGGCGGACAGCTCTTTATTTCGCGGCGTGCAATGTGGTTAGGAGGTCACGCGGAAAGATACGGAGAGAAAAAAGCTTACCACTTTCTACTCGCGGTCAATATAGCGTGTACACAATGCAGATGGGAGATTCGTCGTGCGTGCTCGAGGCACTTTCATCTCTCGCGCAACGCGAGAAAGTCAAAGGAGCTCGCTTCCTCGACGATCATTCTCGCTTTCTCCGAGCCCCCGAATCCTTTTGAGAACGATACCAAGACCAATTCCACTTACGAACGAGTCGATCTCGATTTAGAAATCTGCCAATATTTTTATCATTTTTATTATTCAAACTTTTTTTTTCGAGTCCAATCGTCGAGCATTAGAAATAAGATAATTTATTGTCATACTCGCGGAAATTTTTGTTCGTCGTTCAATGCGATCTGGCTCGTGCAAATTATTCTCCTTCGCCTCCCCGGCGATGTCCCGCGATAACCGAGACTCATCTCCGCGCGCACTTTGCCGATGATCGACCGCTCGCGCTTCTCTTTATCCGTAATGAGGCGCAAGGCCGACGATGACAAATCTCTCGTATTTTTCGCAGTCGAGTTTTCACAACGTGATTCATCCATTGATTGACGCCGACTCCGAGACTTCCTAGTACGCGTTTCAGCGATAATTCGCATTATTTTGCTGAATTTTAACGTTTAGTACTTATAAACGCATCGAAATGATAAAAAAAAGTACTCGTTATGTATTTTTGATGAATCTGACTCAAGTGTCGTTTGATTTTTTGTGATTTCAGCTGTACGATTCGGCCGAGTGCCAAAGCGGGAAAAGGCAAGAATCCTGGCCGCGATGCAGCAGAGTTCTCACAGCCGTTCGCAGGAGAAGGCTGTTGCCGCGGAGCTGGAGGACGAGCAGCGTCTTCTCGCGACCGTTGTACGAGCTCACCTTGACACGTGCGACTTCACCAGGGACAAGGTCGCACCGGTACTCGCGAGGGCGCGGGAAACTCCAAATTACACGGCCTGTCCGCCAACCCTGGTTAGTACAGCCTGACTTTCAATCACTCGGCGAAATATACATCGCCGAGAGTTTTTATTCGAGAATGCGTAATCGCGACTTTGAAGATCAAAAATTCAAGGGAAACAGTGACTTCCGGCTTTTATTTTATCGGGCTGCATCGCGGGAAATTATTGTTTTCTCTTTTATCGTTTAACGGCCGTGTGTTGCGTAATGTCGCGAAAAATGTGATTTGCCGTGGCGTAACCGGCACATCCGAAAGTGGTGCCAAGGCCGGACGGCCTCTCCGCGCGCTCCGAGCCGGGAGTTTAACTCGGCGGGTTTCTCGCCGTCTTTCTCTCTCATCGGCGCTACGATGATGCGTCAATGTTGTAAAACGTACGCGGAAACGGCGCGCGTAAACCAGACGTCCTCGAAGGCCCCGCGAGCGTGCATACGCTGATACGTCTATGCATGCACACCCAGCCGCGGGAGAAGGAAGTACCTCGACGCCGCTCAATTCTCAAAGTTGCGAGACGCGAGTCCCCCAACGCTCGCTTATACCACTCGAGGACGTCTGCTATACACAGATTATTCTCGCGGGCATTATCTCAACGATCTTTCCATATATTCGAGATCGAACCGTGTACGATTCCTCGGCCAACTTTTTATTCTCTGCGCGAGTAAAAAAACTTTTAACCGGTCGCAATTAAATCGTAGTTATTGAGGAAAATGTGAAAAGGGAGATTCGCGAATTAGCATCATATTTTTCATATTATATATTTGATCTAAAAAGTCGCGAGATGATGTTCTTTTGATTGGGCGAACTCGATGTCGGTTCTAACCGAAGAACCCGTTCTTCTCGGTGTGTTGCAGGCCTGTCCGCTGAATCCGAATCCACAACCGTTGACCGGTCAGCAAGAGTTGCTTCAAGACTTTTCCAAGAGATTCTCACCGGCGATCCGCGGCGTCGTCGAGTTCGCAAAGCGTATACCTGGCTTCAGCCTGCTGGCACAGGACGATCAGGTGACGTTGCTGAAAGCAGGCGTGTTCGAGGTGTTGCTCGTGCGACTCGCGTGCATGTTCGACGCGCAGACGAACAGCATGATCTGCCTGAACGGGCAAGTGCTCAAGAGGGAGTCCATACACAACAGCAGTAACGCGCGTTTCCTCATGGACTCGATGTTCGACTTTGCGGAGCGAGTTAACTCGCTGAGACTGTCCGACGCGGAGCTCGGGCTTTTCTGCTCGGTCGTCGTGATAGCGGCCGACAGGCCGGGCCTCCGGAACACGGACCTCGTCGAGCGTATGCACAACAAGCTGAGGAACGCCCTTCAAACGGTCCTCGCACAAAATCATCCACAACATCCGGACATCCTTCGGGAATTGCTCAAGAAGATACCAGATCTCAGGACCCTAAACACACTTCATTCGGAAAAACTACTCGCTTTTAAGATGACGGAGCAGCAGCAGCAGTTGCAGGCGCAGCAACAGCAGCAACAGCAGCAGCAGGCTCAGCACGCTGCCCATCAGCAGCATTGGCCTATGGAGGAGGATCCGGCGGCGTCGCCCTGGTGTTCCGCTTCGGACGTCGCCCTCGACGAGGCTGTCAAGAGTCCTCTCGGCAGTGTTTCCAGCACGGAGAGCAACTGCAGCGGCGAGGTCGCCTCCCTGACCGAGTACCACCACGTCGTCGTTAATCCGAGCGGGCATCACGCCTCGAGCGCGCCACTCCTCGCGGCGACCCTCGCCGGTGGCCTCTGTCCGCACAGACGTCGGGCGAACTCCGGAAGTACGAGTTCCGGCGACGACGAGCTTCTTCACCGCGCCAGCATGGCCAAGACTCCTCAGCCGCCTCAGTGCCCGCGTTTCCGCAAGCTCGATTCCCCGAGCGACAGCGGCATCGAGTCCGGAACCGAGAAGCCGGACAAGCCGGCCAGCAGTAGCGTCAGCAGCGCCCCAACCTCCGTGTGCTCGAGTCCTCGCTCGGAAGACAAGGAAGTCGAGGACATGCCGGTACTCAAGAGGGTCCTCCAGGCTCCACCTCTCTACGACACCAACTCCCTGATGGACGAGGCGTACAAGCCGCACAAGAAATTTAGAGCGCTCAGGCAGAAGGACAGCGCGGAGGCCGAGCCGGTTGTGATAGTTCATCAGCAGCAGCAACAGCAACATCTTCATCATCATCATCAGCAGCAACAACAACAGTCCCATCAACAGCAGCAGCAGCAGCAACAGCAACAACAACAACAGCAGCAACAACAGCAACAACAACAGCAGCAGCAACACAGCCAATCGCAGTTGCACCTTCACCTGACGTCTCCACCATCGAGAAGTCCATCCGGCCAGACGCACTGTCCCCAAACGGCAAGTTTGTTGAGCAGCACGCACTCGACGCTAGCGAAAAGCCTAATGGAGGGTCCCCGAATGACGGCGGAACAGCTCAAGCGAACGGACATTATCCACAACTACATAATGCGAGGCGAGGCGAGTCCGAGATCACCGGCGACGTCGCCGTCGCCCGCGGAACAGTGCGCGTCGACGACGACGATAACGCTTCGCTCGCCGTCGGGATCGCAAGGCTTGCTCCAGTGCGCGACTTCCGGCTACTCGAGATGGCCCGCGACCTCCGTGATAACGACAACGACGGGCGCGAGACAGCAGCAGCAGATGCAACAGCAACAACAGCAGCAGCAGCAGTCTTCCTCGAATTACCTCGTGGTCGGGAACAATCAGTCCCCGGCCTCGTCCCCGAGGTACCTGACCGCGGTGGCGACGAGTAGTACGAGCAGCAGCTCGAGTAGTCCCAGACCAAATTCGAACACCGCGGCGACGATCGTTCTCTCCGGTTGTCCCAGCAACATGATGGAGCTCCAGGTCGACATCGCGGACAGTCAGCAGCCGCTGAACCTCTCGAAAAAATCGCCCTCGCCGTCGCCGAGGCCCCTCGTCGGCACGTGCAAGGCTCTCACCCTCGAGGCGTAGTATGTGTCTGTGCGCGATCTCGCGGTTTCGCCGCGCTCTCGTGATTCCGCTCCTCGCCCTCCCGGCTCTCCCGGCGACTGAGACCGGGAACGACGAGGACACAACACACCTCGTGCATCGCCTCGCCCCGAGAAGTACCGAGTTACTACGAGCCACACATATACGGACTGATCGATCGTTGTTGCGAGGATTTAAGCGACGAGTAACCCACCTGCCCGCGTTAACGAGCTTACGAGAGTTTATCTTCGATGCCGCCGAGCCGGCGACCAATTCGCCGCGGTGCACTCCCGGCAAGCCGAAGATTTATTTAAATGAGCGTACCCCTCGTTTTACGCGAGCGATATAAATATTAGACACTTTTCGAGCAGCATCACGCTCGAAAATGAAGAAAACAAAAATATACATAAATCTATAAATATATAAATAAATCTATATATATTATATATATATATATATTCCTATACTGGCGAGGATCGATGAAGGAGGACGAAGGGAAGTCCCGTCGATCCTCGTCTCGTCGTCGAGGGAGCGTGAGACTATGGAGGAGGTTTAAAACGAAATAAAGAAAAAAAAGTGCCAGGACGCTCTGAGCGCGTGACAAACCAAATAATTTATTATTTAAACTAATTGATAACGGATGATGATCGTGCGCGAATCGAGGATAATGGATACGGAAGGCGGAGGAGAGACGTAAATGAGGGCCCCCGAAACGAGAAATCCCGAGAGACCGAGAGCGCGTGAGGAAAATCGAGGAAGGGAAGAGGCGAGCGTGCCGAGCAAACGATTTGTTCGCGCAGTCGCCGACACACCGGAAAGAGAAAGAACAAACGAAAGCGTCGACATACCTAAAATCGTGAAAAGAAAAAAAAACTACCTATCTACCTATCTACCTACCTAAAGTTGTCCTAGGTGAAATTAGAGGATAGAGAAAAGTACGCAGCACCCGTAAGAGGAAGATGAAAAAGAAGAAGAATGGTTTAAATGTTATGACAAATTAATGATGATAAAAGATAAAGAGAAAACGAAAAAAAAAAATGTGGAAAAAATCGAATAATCTATTTACATGTGATAATCATGGACATCGCGCATCCTGTACAGTCTCCACCTCATTCATCAATCATTTACTCTACTACATATAAATATATATATAAATATATTATTAATATTATTATTAATATTATTATTATTAATTAATTAAATATAACGAAGGTAATTAATATTATTGTAATATCTGTAAGGTATAATAATCGTAAACGTTATCATCTCGTGAGAATGAGAGAAAAAGTTTTGCGTGTGTGGAATTTGCGCGTGTTATGTCGATGTATGCGAAAACGTGTGAGGAGAGAAAAAAAAGAAAGAAAAAAAATGTGCGAGATGTTTGAGAGTGCGTGAGCGAGACGGGGCAATCGAAAGAAGAATTTTTTGTTCCCTTTTTTTTCGTTCTCCTATCTTTCTCGACGAAAAAAAGAGATGAGATAAAGAAATTGAGAAGCTGGGAGATGAAATGATGAATAAAAAGAATTTTAAAGATAAACAAATGAGAAACGTTTTGTTACGAGACTGATCGGCCGCTCGCGGCCTCCAGTTTGCAATTATTATTGTACCTTGATCGATGCAACCCATCAGGCGTCGTGCGTGTGTCTCTCGCCGGGGAGACGAGCCGCCGGAGGAAATTTCTTTCCGGAGCACAGAGAAGAGCCGAATATGAGAGAGTGAGCAAACAGGTAATTATTTCTATAGAGTCGCGCAGATCAGGCCGGGAGGAGATCGAACGAGAGAAAAAGAGAGAGAGAGAAAGAGAGAGAGGGCGATCTGGGAGTCGCGAGATCGCAAGTTCCGGGAGGCGCAGATCCAAGGAAATATACTTCCCGTTTTTATTTTTCTTGTAAATAATCGAACCAAGAGGGGGAATCGTCAGTGATCCTTTGTTTTTCTTGCTCCAACCGCGCTCTTCTCCATCAGCTTTCGTTGCAAAATCGAATCGAGCGAGAATTTCTTTTTCGAGGCTTTCTCCCTCTTCCCCAAACCTTATCCATTCTTTTTCAAATTTTTCTCAAACTCCCAGAGGCACATACACACACGAAGTCGGATAATATCGAAAATAGATAATGAGGCAAACGAGAGAAACGTCACGCAACGAGTCCCAGAAAATGATAATAAAAAGTATATTATATAAATATATATATATATTTTAACGAATGACAAATTAATTTGAGTCGAAAGAAGATCGGAGGATGGAGCTCACGAGAAACTTTGAACGATCGTATCAGGACTCGAGGGATGAAGGAGGAAAAATCTCTTGTCTCTCGCCACGCGCAGCTTGTCGCTGTTGTCCATTTCTCATTTCGCTCTTATTTTTTCGTATTTCTTTCGCGTTTGTTTGTACCGGTTTGTTTTTGCTTCGACGCATGCATACATATTTATTGTCAAAACTCCGAATCATTCCCAACCGAGTGCATATATGTATGTAAAACGCATATATGCATGTATTTAAAAAATTATATATAAACAGACGTTCACTTTTGTCGCGCTTCTTGTAATCATTGGCGAGCGAGCAGGCGATTTCGTCCGGAGAAAACGGAAAGTGCGAAAACAATAAGCAAAAGGAAAGCATCCGATCGATACGAGAATTTTTCTTTTTTTTCAAGGATAATGAGAAGAGACACGAGCGAAAGAAATAACTGTAAAAAATAAATGGAAATTAAAGGAAAAAGAAAATTCATTGGCTCAAAACGTTTTCTAGGCAAAAACAATCGTATCGACCAAAAAAACTGTAATTAGATGCAATGATCCGGCCGAACAATCGATCGGAATGAGAGAATACGAAAAAAATAAGGGAAAATCCCCAGGCAATATCCAGGATTCAGAAAAAAAACGAGATAAATAATGCAAAGAAAAAGCCTAGCGTTGATATTCGTAATACTGTTATGCATAAACTACACATAATGATTATTATAATAGACGATACATAAAGTATGATATATTTCTCTATTCATTAAGAAAAAGAAAAAAAAACAATGAAATAAAAATGCAGTTGTTGTTTCTGATGACAAAGAAAAGAGAGAGAAAGAAATGATGATAAGTACTACGCATGAAATACAAAAAAAATGCAGCCCCGCATATTCGCCCAGTGAGCACGTCATTTTGTACGCTTGGGAGTTGTGAGGTCGTCTGAATAAACATTGTCTGGTAAATTATACATAAATCGCAAATTTTTCATTATTTCATTGAATCCTTTACCCTGACATTTTTCCCGACAAAAAAAAGAACAAATTTTTCATTGTCGTAATACTGAATTTTCCGAAGGTATGTATATATGTACGTGCAATTATTTTTTTCATTATTAATCTTCATGAACGCTGATAAATTGTATATTAAAAAATTTCTGACGATTTTACGTAAACCCTGACATTTTTCTTGATGAAAAAATGGGAAAATATGGTAAATATTAATTTTCTCAAGGTACGCGCGTTCTTGTTTTTTTTCCGAATCGATCACCATATGACTGTTTCCTTATCTTTCTTGTTCAAAGTGCGCATCGTCGCCTAGCGATACGCAGTTCGTCGTCAAGGTCGAGATTTTTTCTTCTCAGACGCGAACTTTTTCGTGCACGAAAAATTGCACCTTTCGAGGACGAGGCGGGGTTCGCACGCTAAAAACGCTTTCACCAGAGTTATTGTCACCGTTCATCCGCACAGAAACATGCTCAAAAAAGACCGAGTCTATCGATGCGTGGGAATTTCGAGTTCCGATAACAATATTCGTCATATTGACAATATTAAAATATTTATTTTTCAAAATATTTTTTTTTTTTCATCGTTCTGCGCAACGTCATCTCGTTATGGTCTTCAAGATCCAAGCCACCGATTCAAGGAATCTCGATAACGAATGTTCTATGTATACATTGCGATTATATTCTTCGTATTTTTCTCGTAAATCGTCGCAGATTTTTTTCATTTACAATTCGGAGAGCGAGTTGTTCAATCAGCAAACATGAGATAACATTCTTTTTCCCAATAATTTGTTTATCAGCCGCGTAGGAGTTCAATCACAGGCTGTTATCGTCCGGAAACAAATTCCGTTCAACGAGTCCTTTGTGTTTGACTGTTATAAAAATAAATACAGTAGAATATACGAACGGGAGTTACTATTTAGTTATTTTGCACGTGGAAGAATTTTTTCGAAAATATAACAATAATAGAAGCAACGAAATATATAACCGCGTATTAATGAAGAAGTTATTGTTAAAAATAGTTACGAATGGAAAAAACAATCGGAAAAGGGTAAAGTTATTAAAAACATATTTATATAATGATTGATTCAACATTTTCATCTTATACAATGGTTTTATGGACTCCGTGATATTTTTAAAATAGTCCATGGCATGTGCCCGCTGCAGCGTTCGCATTTCACGGAATCTGTGAGAATTAGTCATTATAATGTGTTGAGAAGCTCGTTCCAAGTACAGACGCGTGTTGAGGTGTATTTTTATGTGGGTTACAGGGTGAGCAAGCAGGGAGCCTCGTGTTTGCGTAAATAGGTAGAGAGAAGCGCGTGTCTCGTTGTGGGCGTTGGTTGCCGAGCAACCTGGCCCATAATAATTCCCGGGTAATATATCGCAGAGAGAGGTTACCGTTCGCATGCTGACGACTTTGCTCTTCGTCCCTTTTCCCACTACGTGTACCGGCATTTCAAAAAAAGCACATAAAAAATTTGCTCAACATTTCATTTACGCTAATTCTATCATATTCTTGTTATTTCATCGTTTTTTTTTCTTCAACTTTAAATTTTGATTTTCTTTTTAATTTGCAACATCTTGTTATTATATATTATAAAATGAAACTGAATATGTTTTAAGATTTTTTGTAGACTTTTGTACAACCGCAAAAAACGTTGGAACAAAACCTCATCCGAAATTTGTCATAGATTACAAAATAATTGACAAAAAGGAAAATAAGAGGGATGGTCGGAGAAAGTGGTATCCAGGTAGTACATATTTTTTCGTTTTTTGGGGTCCCGATTTCTTGCGTAAACACGGCTGTAACAACTTTCACAAATTTGAGGAAAAAATATGAATCGTCGCAGTTATATGAAAACATTATTAAAGACGATCGTTATTATCTTTAACGATTTATAAATTTGTTTGCTCGCTTGTCCTTGTTCTTTTTTTCCTTGTGAGTATACGAAAAATAAGAGCTGTGACAGCGGAACGGTTTGATCGGGGCTCATTAACGAGGGAAAAAGTGTTGGTGGACGACGCATATTGGAAGTCGGTAACTCGCCGCGGGGAACGAGCTTGACAAACGAGCAAAGTGCTCGCGAACCGCACGAGACCGCGAGCTGCGACGGCCTCGACTTTCTCTCTCTTACTCTCTCTCTCCCGCCTTAGGGAATTTTCATTCATGAAACTTGTGAGTATAGAGTGTACACGAGAAGAAGCGTCTGAGAGAACGAAAAACTCGATGCGCACACACGCTTGGGGAGGCAAAAGATAATAATCGAGATCTTGGCGTTAAAATCCGTATATATTCGTATTCGCGAATTCACAAATATTCGCTTTTTCATTTTCCGCATTACTCAAAAAAGCTTTTTGTCTTACAAACAAGGAAATAAAATATTAAATATAAAGACATAATAAAAATACGATTAATACAAACGAGTCTTTTTTTCGGCAGAAACAAATAAAATAATATTGCGTATGAATAATAAAATAACGAAATAATGAATGAGAAGGCGCAAAAATGATTTATCTCTGAGACGAAAAACAATGAAGATTCAGCTTATATCTTTCGGGTCAAGCTCGGGTTATCCGATTATGAATTAAAATATAAAGACGAGCCATTCATCGTTGGATGTATCGATCGATCTCGACGTTTTATCGGAAGAGTCGCGAATGAAAAAATTTGCGAAGAATTTGACAGATCCATCACACGATCTTGATCTCGATCGATCGTTCGACGTAGAAAAACAATCACGCATTGCGTTTCTCTTTTGCAAGATTATAGAGTTGGAAAAATGATTATGAATATTTTAAAAATTCATTATTTTAAATGGCAATGCTCTTAAGATAAACTCCATTTTTTTATTTACATGGCGGCGGTAGTAATAAAAAGAATGATTTGTTTACGTATCAGATTTTTTTACTAAATAATCTTTTAAAAAATTATTTATTTGGACAAAACTTTTGAATTTTTAAAACTTTTTATAGATTTTTTGTATAATGGCCCATCATTTCCGTACAACATGAATAGGTACGAGCAATTTAATCGATTCTCGGTGGGGGACATGCATCGGAGACGGAATGTCCTTCGCATTCGCGTCGAAGGCCTTCGTTGCGATTCTCGCAAATCTCTCTCTCTCTCTCTTCCGCACGTCGCGCGGATTGTCAAATTTTTTCCTCGTTCGCACATCGACAGACGCGAGTCTCCTTTGTACTTTTCGACTCCAAGGTCCAAAATTCCTTCAGCGCCGTGAAAAAAAAGCGAGTGAAAAAAAAATGAGCGCGCGCTGATCCCGATAGTTGAAAAAAAAGGAGCGACGGGTTTGCTCAATTTCGGGGAAATTTACGAAGCGATGGAGACACGGAAATCGCGACTGCCTCAACGAGACGGCATTTCGAAATGTGTATTAAAAAGTGGCGTAATCCGATATAGTCCGCTCAGGAGACCCTGGACGCTTCGAAACACGCTTTTTTTCTTTTCGAACTGCTTCTAAAAGCGGGATACACGCGCACACATGCTCACGCGATTCCTCTCCTATGCTGAATGATTTAGAGGAGAAATATTTTCGGAGTCCGGAATTACGTTCTTCGGCATAATTATCATTTTCGAGGACATCGCGAAGGTCCGAACACGCCGAAATCGGGTCTTCTCTTTTTCACTAAAAAAAAAGAACTCATCTTTTCTTTTCACAAAAAAAAAATCATCTCTCGTCTTTTTTTTCGAAAAAAAAAAGAAACGATCTCCGGCTATGGAAATTTTTCGGTTCGAAGCCCGTTCTTGCTCATCGGGAACTCGAAATAATGAGAGAAAAAAAAATCGATCGAAACACGATGACATTGGCTCGATCTCTTTGTCTGGATCTCCGCTTTGTCTCGAGAATCACGATGCTCAGGCAAAATCTTTCATTTTCGACCATTTTTTCGCTTATCGTTGAATTATCGCGATGCATCTTATCGGTTTTTGCGAATCATGCATCACGAAAAATACGAGAAACAATGAGAGCGAAACCGTTAAATAATTTCCAATAAGAAGAGGCACGATCAGCTCGTTTTTCACGAAGAAGCTAAACGATCTCGAAATGAGATCCGTGATGCAGCTTAAAAAAACTCTTTATCTCGTACAGGAAAAAAGAAAAGCGTAGCTCGCGGTACCGAAAAATTCTCTCAAAAGGAATCGCAATTTTCCTGCGCGTTTCGACCTCGATGTCAGTCATTCCATTATCCGATTTTCCTCTGTTCGTACGAGCGATACATCGCGCGGTTATTTTTTTTTTCTTAGTGACTCTCGAGCAGCCCTGAACTCTCGAGAAGAGCGCGATCGCCCCCGGAATCCTCAAGCATTCCCAGACTAGAATCGAGCGGGGATTCGCGAGGAGGGCGAGAGCGAATATGAGTGAGGCGAAAAAAGGAAAAAAAGAGACAAAACCTTCGGGACGCCGCCCTCACACGCTCTTTCTTCTCGAGCAAACACATAGACACGTACATACGTAAATATAATACGCACACACACGCACACGCATACCAGTTTTCTTCACTTTCTCCCCGCTCCCCGATAGTAATCGTCCCAGCACGCATAATGCCGTCCGCGCTTCGCTAAAGAGCTTCTCTCGAGAGTTCGTTCAAGGCCTCGCCCTCGAGGTCGCAGACCCATTGGACTCTCTGTTGGCCTCATCCCGAGCCCAACGATTCCGCCATGCCTCTACGTGCGCCTCTTATTCGTACGCACACATTGTTCCCGCTAACTATCTTTCCTCCTCTCGTCCTCCGCGTCTTTCTTTTCTCTCTTTTCTTTTTTCTTTTGGTTCGTTAATTTTTTCTACGCAAGCTCGAGAGACGAGCGAATTTCCAGAGGATGAAGAGAGAGAGAGGACTGTAAGAATAATGCCAGCAGTGATGGCTCGCGAGACGATAAGACGCAAAGTCCTCAATCTCTGCGGGACCGTGACCGCTCTGACGCGACCCTCGCCGGCGTCGATGGTGAAAAAGGGAGAAAGAGACGACCGGTGCGAGAGAAAGAGCTTGATAAGGAAAATTAAGGATGGAGAGCGCGAAAAAAAGGGAAAGTTCGGCCCGCAAAACGTTTTTAGCATATATTGATATTTTTATCTCGATCTCTCAAATCTTTCACTCTTGCTTTTTTTTTCTCGGTCGGGTTCTCGAATTTCTCCCTCTCTTTCTCTCTCGCTTCTTCTCTGCCTCTTCATTGTTTCCATTTTTTCACCTCTCTTCGCTCTGTCTATCATCTCTTCGACCCCTCATAACGCGTGGCCTTCGCACGGAATTATACACGCCTCTTTGCGCGAAAGAGCTTCTTCTTCTTCTTCTTCTTCTCCTGCTTCGTTTCTTTCGCTCGTCTTCCTTTTTTCCACAGAGCTTCTTTCCCTTCTCCATTTTCTCCTTTTTCGACACTTTCCTGACCTTCTTGCTCTATTCTCCGCATTGACTCATTTCGCTCTTTCTACGTCCCTCTTCTCGTTCGTACTTTTATTTTATTTATTCTTTTTTTTTGTATTTTTACTTTTATTCTGACTTTTTACCCGTCGCTGCTATGAATAAAAACGAATGAACCCCCGAGCAAATCTCGTTGTTTGCCGTGCAGCCGTCGAGACAAGAGTACTGACCAGCGCACTCGTTTTATTATCATCTTTTTTCTCTCTCCTTTCTCTCTTCCACCCTCCTCAATCTTTTCTTTCATCGCTCACGAGCAAAGCACATCCCGAACAAAGTGATTCCACGAAAGATCGCGGATAAGGTTTGTGCAAACATATCGAGCGAGGTGACGAATAATTAAGGACGTGCAAAAAATATCATCTTCCTCGTTATCAATTCGACTGCTTCCCGATTGAGAGAATACAATTTTGATGTACTCCGGAATTCACGCGAATAAGTAAACAAATCGACCGAGAGATAAATATTTTTTTCAAGGAGAGTTTTCAATCGCAATTTATACATAATCTACACGTACACGCAATACATATAACATTTTTAAAGGTAAATCATTTTTTAACATTATACTTGGAATTTTTATTGTGAAATATACGCAAATTCAAATCATAAAATTCGTGCAGTTTATATTATTGCATAATTAGTCTCCGTTAATCGAAACACAGTATATCACACATTATTATTATTATAAGCACAGTATTGAGTAATTCAATTGCTCAATTACTATATACGTGTGTCTTATTTTGGAGTAAACTTATTTTTGGATTCCGTTCGATTCTTTACATTTTTCAACTGGAAGAGTTTCATCAACTCTCTTTTTAACGATATTTTCAATTTACAATAAATCGAACCAGTCATGTTATTTTTTAATTTTGTCAGTAAAAATTCGAAGTACATGGTACACTAATTATTGTAATATTTCAATACACGTCGTACTTTCGGAGATGGAATTGAGCAAAAAAGAATAACGAGCAAGAAGAGAAAGACGGAAAAAAGGTGCGAAAGAAGGAAGGACAAAAGTGAGAGTGAATATATGAGATAGGCACGTTCTTGTCATCTCAGGGCATCTCGCTCAAGGAGTCGTCTCGCGAGTTAATTCCAATTTCTGTTTTCAAAAAAACGAAAACAACGATAAAGAATTTATTATCGTGTATTATTTGCCAGGTCGTTTTCTTATTTTTCTTTAATCGGATATTGGCGAGATAATGCCAATTCTTCTTCTTTGTTTTTGAGTCTGGTACGCGATGCATACCAGCGTGTTGCGACACTGTCCTCGAATTTTTACGAAACCAAATAACAATGTTTCGTTATCGGCCACATATTTCACAACGCAGAAGGAAAGAACGCGGAAAAGTTTTTAATGAAAATTCAGGAAGAGACTTTACTCGTGACTGAAAATTCAGGAAAATAATTCCAAGCCCGATTATGATCAACGAGCAAATGTAATTCCGGTCCCGGTGCGGATTGAAAAAAAGATTAAATGTCCCGGGAACGGTCTCGTTCAAAAAATATCATCTTGTCGAAGGTCTGTCGCGTATTAGCATAAAGACGAGAAAAAACGTCGAATAACTATTGCATTTCGAGGTCGAATTCGTCTGCCCAGAATCAGGTTACAATTCTCGGCGTATCTTATCCGAAATCGTTGAGTCCAACGAAATTGCAAATTGCTGCCGAACGTCCATATTCATAAGGAAGGACGTTGGAAACTGAATTTTTTATTGCGTCAATTTTTCAAAATTCTGCTATGAAAAAGAAAAAAAATTGTCTTCCGCTCCAAATGAGCGCAAATATCAGGGAAACATCTGCCAAACTTGGAAGGGAGAAGATAAGCGAGAGGAAAAAAAGCGTCGAGAACGGAGGCGATCGTTGGGTTTTTGGTTCTCGGAAGATCTGCTTAATTCAGCGGAGGATCTCCGACTCGGAATGACGTACGAGATTGGCCAATCGGTCACGCTCTACATAACGTGACTAAAAATAAGGGCTCGAAGAGCGCATGCAAGCGGGGGAGGAAAGTTTTGGCGATGAGGGATGAGATCGTGCTGGGACGTCAACCCTCTTGTCGACGAGTTGCGTCGCCGAGTAGTGGCTTCCGGGGGTTGTGAGGACGTATCGTTACGTCCTTGACAAGGGAGGGACTCAAAAAAAATATGCGTAAAAGAGAAGAACCAGCTTGATACATAAATCCTCATATTTTATCTATATACAAATATTTTTAAAAAAATGTTTCTTGAAGTATCGCCAAAGATTCAAAAAAAAAACCTAAACCATTGTAAAAAATTAACGAAACTTAATTAATATAAGCATATAAAAAGTTCATAAAAATTGGATAAGTGGGAGAATTTGTCCAGCAACTATAATAAGAGGAAAAAAATTGCTCCGGCGATACGTCAAGCTAAAAACTACGTATTGTACACCTACGATGTAGGAATCAAACATTTATTTCGCTCCCTCCCTTCCTCCTGAGATACTCGAAAAAAGAGAGTTTCAGAGGTCGTCCTCGGACGTCCTTCGCTCTCTATATTCTCGACGAGATTCCACGTGGCAAGGTTACGACCCTTTTTAAGCGCTTCTCTTTCGTTATCCCTCTCAGTTGTTCTCTTCTCCCTTACACGCACCTCCCTCCAGAGCGCGCGTCATAATTTCCCGTTGCGTAGAATCGCGCCCTAGGAATTTAGCCGGCGAGAAGATAGACAAGAACGGGCTCTGGAGCGAACGAGAGAGCCGAGTGGACGCGTAGGCGAGCCACCCGGAGTGGAAATGAGAGAAAATGTGGAGCATAGGTGTGTAATGGGGGAAAAAAGCGAAGAAGAGAGAAAGAAACGAAAAACGATAGTGTGTACAGACGCGAAGGATTCTTGTACTTAGTAAGAGGATTCCTACCCCAATACGCTTAAATTTACGAGATACACGACCTTCGGCCACCCTAGCTTCGTCAGAGAGGGCGAGAAGAAAAAAAAAACTGTAACGGCAGAAAAACATAGCGTGGGCCACCCCCAAACATTCTCACTTTTCTTCCAATCTTTCCCCTTCTCCTCTTTTGTCCCTCCTCCTCTTCATCTGACACCCCCTCGCCCTTCGAGTCTCTCCACGATCAACAAATTCTGTTTCACGTGGAAAATAAATGGGTACCCGAAAATACGTCTGACGTAGATTCCAAAGAAAAATGGCGGCCGAGGACTGAATCTCGTCAACCTTTAATCCTGACCGTTTGACGGATTTAACGTCAGCCGAAGGGAAGTCATCAATTTGTGTATAGATTTAGGAGATAAAAATTAGCATTTTTATATAATACAAGACAATAAGTCAATTAAAAAAAGTTTTAATAGTGCTTACTAATTTATAAAAATAGCTGACGATAAGATTAGTGTTAAAAAAACAAAGTGTCTTTATCTTCAACGAAATGGGTGTAATTTAATGAGTTTAATTTTACGAATGTATATAGTTAGAAAGCGCGGGTAAATGATGTTTTACGGGGTGAAATACAAAAAAAAACGGCCATGAGTTGACGAAGAATCCTTCAACCGTGAACTCGATTCTCGGTGTTGGTGTGTCCCACTTTTGGCCCTTTTCCGCGTGATAGCGCAAACCCTCGAAATCGGTTCAGCCTGCTATTGGGGATATCATCCCTCTTGCACCCTCCTTAAAATCAAATAGCGTTACCGTATTTTTCTCTCCCTCTTCTAACTCCTCGTTCGTGAAGATCTTTCTCCCCTCTTCCTCGCCCTTTACTCGTTCTCTCTTTCGAACTACCTCACAGCTTGTAGATCAGAGTTCATGGTCGTGGAAAATCCCTCATGGGGGAGCAACTCTCTCGAAAAGTCGCTCCCCCACGCAAGAATGTGCGTCGCTTCATTCTTCAACTTCCGGTTAACTAAACGGATATCCCACAATTACTGCGAATTCTCAACTTTTCCCTCTCTCACTTTCTTTTCGCTTATTTTGTCCCTTACAAGAACAATTCTTTTTCCATTAGCTTGATACAAATTGAACGAATAACATATATGTGGAAGAATTTGAAGAATTTTACCGAATAAGTCGAAAGAAACAAGAGAGAGAAAGAGAGAGGAACAAGAACAAGGTCAAGTTTTCCATAGAGAAATATTGGGAGAGAAAGGAAAGCCACGTGTGTGTCAAAATTTCTATGGACAAATTATTGCTCGTTCGAACTTTCTTATATGGGATTTCTTTATATTTTTATATATACATTTTTTAACAACTTGTTTTTCTGAGAAAATACTCATATTTCGTCGTAAATTTGACTTGAGGTGGTTGTTTGTTTGATTATAATGAAAATTGCGTCTTCCACGTGTCTTCGCGTAACGATGATACGTCCGTACTTTCCGACCCTTGTCTCGATAAATTTTTAACACACCCTCTTCTCCGGCTAGCGGACAGTTATTAGTCTCGTTGAAAATTCAGGACGAGATTAATTGCTGAATAAATATTTCGTGTCGGTAATTTTTCGTCCTCGAAAATTATTTCCCAAAATGATGTTTCAAACAATTTGTTGACTTTCGTAAGATTTTTCTGAAGTCTGTTAAATGTATATCTCTGTCGATATTGCGTTGAAATTAAAAATAAATTTAGAACGATACGTAATCGCCGACGTTATTTGAAGAATCTTCTGGAGGTAGAGCATGTCTTATCACCAAAAAAATAAGGCTCAATAATTATTCGTGTAGGTCGAAAAATGTCGTCGGATCGATATCGCAATACGTGGAATTCGACTTCCGTGACATTTGATCAAGTCACTTCAGGGACGAAAATAAAATTGTTTATAATCAATATTGGTCTGTTCGTGTGTACGTGCACGCGTAAGTATTCATATCGGGCATTAAGGATCGTTGAAAAAAATAAGATCACGAGTTTATCGATCAGCCAGCTCATCATCATCCCGGCGTCGAAAAAGCGTGAAACGCAGAATGAAATTTCTGCTTCTTTTCTTTCCATTTTTTTCTCCCCCCCCTCTCTCTCTTTTATTTTTCTTCGATGTGTCAGAGCCGCGACCTTGAGATACTGCGTTAAAAAACATTGCGACGGAGAAACGCCGTTCCATTCTGGGCACAATTTTTATGACATCTACTCAAAAGCTAATATAATTATGTTTCGTACACTTAACAACCGAAGGACGCGCGAACTATGTTATTTCCTACTTATTAAGATAATCTACCTTTTTAATACACGTACATCATGTATTCATTTATGCACACGATATTTGTTCACTCCACGCGTCACTTTTATCAATGTCACCAATTTTACAATGTCGAATAGAAAAATTATTTTCATCATCAAATATTGTGCGTGAATAAAGAATCTTTGAGAAGCGTTGAAGTTCAACTTTTGAATGAATAATAAAATAAAATTTAATGGATCCAGCATACGATGATGAGAGATATGATGTGAAAGATGAATGAGAGTGCCATATTTCAAATTCTCAGCAGAGTGGAAAAATTTGTTTAAACAATTGGAGTGTGCGATATGCTCGTCGATCGAATCGCGAATTAACCCAGGTCGCGGATTCTCGGAACGTTCGCGAGAGGGAAGGGGCCGGGAATCTTCATTGGCGAGATAATACGTGGCGGTCGTTCAGCGGTCGTCTGGGCACGAAAGAGCAGCCGGTGCATCGTTCACTGGACCGAGCCCGACGATGACGACAACCAGGACTGACGGAGAGACCGAAAAAGAAAGAGAGAGAACAAGAAAGACCAGACGCGTCTGTTTACACTGCGATCGGTCCATGACAAAATGACAATAATTTCAAGGCCAACCCTCGTCGACGGTACAATTTTTAGCAAAAATCTCATACTTGTTGATGCACTCAATCAAAATTAATTAAAATCCGTTATTCGTCAATTCTGTATAGTATTAACAAAATTAACCATGCACCATTAAAATAAAATATAATTTTACTTTCATCCATTCATTATTTTTTACATTTTTTTACGATAAAATTAATCATTTACTTTGTGTAAATGAGTAATTGAGCTATTTCTCATAAATATTTTAATTGGAAGTTATTGTAATATTGTCGAAAAGTCAAAAGTAAAATAAAATAATGGCTTGTGTTTTTCGTTTTGTGAATTCCGTATTGTTGTGAACTTGGTGAGATTCTGTTTCTCGTGATATTCGTGTGCAATGTGACACACGTGAAAAAATGTAAAAACGTAAAAATACCGTGGCCTTAAACTTCGACTCGTCGACGTTTATTTCACCACCCACAATCGGAGCGTCTACCATCGTGAAGCGCGTACTTTTCGGACACACGAGTTTCCTCATTAAATATACAATATGGTACGCCGGATTGGAACTCGTGGTAGATCATCGTTGTATTCGACGAGAATCCGAAAAAAATAAGTTTTGCCCGAAGATATCGAAGCCACTTCGCTCCAGTGTCGTTAAACGTCTTCAAGGACAGGACGAGCAGATTTTTTTGTTTTCGGTACACATGTTATTCGACTGATTCGACGTATTTCAATTCTTCAAGTTTTCCTTATTCCTCTCAATAAAATATTCTGGATTGAGAATGATTTATTCTTTTCTCATGCCAGAAACGATGAGTCGTCGAATGACGAAAAATTTTATTTTAGAGCTAATCTAAATTTTTTTTGCTCCTTTCCGCCTTTGAATTCTCACTTCTAGAAAAATATTTCGAAATGTATGTATTTTACGAAGAAATATTTGCAACGGAAATCGTCGAGGTTATACTTCAACATTCATTCTATTTTTTCTTCGCGACGCGGTTAAGAAATTTTTCATATTCTCTATATAGTTGTTGATTTCTGATATTATCTGAAAATATAAATAACACGTTTTTATCAGAATCGATTTACGTGCAAGAACCTTCGAACTCATCGCTTCAATTTTTTCCCTCATTTTTCATTTTTTAAACACTTATAGAATTTTCGTAATCTCTACTCAACTTTTTATCATAAAAGTTGGAGAGCGATATTATCATTTAATTAATGGTTAATATGAAAATTCAGCATAGAAACATATGAAACGGTGTCTGCGAGGTTGAGCCACGAATATTAATTTTATTGGGGGCCGGGCAAAGTATCTCAGTGATATAAGTCGACCTCGACCTCGAGAAATCGTGAACGCGATTATTTTGTTTTTCATTTTTTCGGAGCGTGTGCCGCGTGGGGAACAAAATTTGGAGGTGAGTAACGCGTTCCTCGGGACTCGCCTTGAATCCTCCGGAGTCTTCTTGTGTGTCTCCTTCGCTATTTTTTTTTCTTTTTTTTTTATTCTCGCTCGCCTTTTCAATCTCTCGACTTTCGAGTCGGGCGGAAGCGTCGAGGTTAAATCTCTCCTGTCTCTACTTTGCTTAAACAGGCACGCGTGCAGTTTTTTCTCCTTCGCTCGCCGTTTAGAACACCTCTACCGTATAAAATGTTGAGGTGAGCCGGAATGGAATATCGCGTTCAGGGTTGCTTCATCGTTCTTCTCTCTCGCTCGTGTTCGCTGTCAAAAGGCCTAAGCCGAAGGCAACTGTGCGGCGAAAAATAACCACTTTTCATAAGGTTGTTCCATGCCTACTTTCAAGAAAAAAATGTACTTTGAGACGATAATGTCATCAGCTCGAGAATTTTAATGCAATCAATATCGTGATTTTTCGAAGGCGTTTTTATTTAAAAACGGGGCATACCTCTATCTCTTGATTTTTTACGACTGACACTTGGTTATAAAATTCACGTTACTGTTATTTTTTCTCCTATGCTACTTGTCGTTCTTTTTTTTGAATTATGCGCGCAAGAGGCTTTTTAATTGTCGCGTTATCGCGATATCGAATCCATTGATTTATTCGATTTGTGATATTTTCCATTGACGTAATAAAAATCGATGTAACATTCGAGCACACGTGTCTCAATGACCTACATAGTACACAATTGCAGAAGGTTAGTGATAAAGGAAAAATAGACGCGCTTGGCGTCCCAAACCGTTTCTTCGCGTTCATTGTCGTCCTTCGAGGGGGGAAAAAATCGTACGTCATGGCAGTGAAAAAATGTCAATCAAAAAAGTCTCGTTCACCTCAACTTTGTAATTCAATCGCAGCCGAAAACTTTTCATATAAACACAAAAATTTATATAAATTTCAATAAAACACATCATTTATCAACTCATGTCAACCTCCATCACGCGAATTTTTATACTAAAAACTATTTAACTACAATTATACATTTTTTAATTTACAAAAATAATAGAAAAAATAAGTAATTAGTAAATCGAAACGACTAACTTTGAAAAATTGTTGAAATACATATCTATAGAGTGTTAAAAAATAAAATGAAGTTGATTTTGAATGAAATTGAAAAATTAAAAAGAATTTTATTGACTGATCTCTTGGAACTGGTACGTGAGCAATCAATTGTTAACAATGTGTATACTAGTGGACCGTGTACGTGCATGCATTAAGCATTGAAAGTTTGTAAGCGCGAACGTCCGTATCGATCTGTAATGTATACGCTTTCAAGGCTAAACGATAAATCGATACAAGCGTTATCGCTTGCTTTATCGGGGTCTACCGATTTTCCATCATACTTTGTTCTTCCTAGGCATTAGTACAACGTTAACATTTTTTTATTTTTTCCTCCTTCTTTTCCCCCACTTCTCTCTTTTCCTCTCACAACGTGTGTTTCGCTATGCACGCTTGATCTTTTATCGACAAAATTTTCATGGACGAACGCGCACATTTATTTCATTTGCGCTCGAAGTTTGCTCGTCTTTTTTTTTCTCTACCGTGAAAACGGGATCGTGCGTACGCCTCTGACATTTCTTTTCTCGATTCCTACACTTTTTGCACGATGACCAAGAAAAAAATATTTTTATCGAGTAGGAATAAAATTTGGAAGAGCAGAGAGAGATCAACATTTGAAGAATATTTTTGAGAATTTTTTGTTATATCTCTATTTTTTAATTCTATTTTTAAACTGTTTTTTTTTCACGTCAATTGAATTACTTTATTAATATACATTATTTCACGAGATGACTTCATCGAGATTCATTCATGGAACGTGACTTTCACTCTCGTGAAGGAATATTTTAATTTTATTTTGATAAACTTTACTCATCGTCAGTTTTGGAAATTTTTCTCTTCGAAGCCGGAAATGTAAAGAAAAAATCGACTATATATAGGAATAAATAAGCGCGCAGGGTTGTATTCGAAAAAGTTACAGAAATCGATCGGCAGATAAAATTTTAATCTATCAAATCCTTATTCGCTATTTTTCTTTTCCGATACAAGAGTCCAACTATATACGAACGCTTATCATATACACTATCAGAATTTTTTTTTAAATTTTAAATTAATTCATTAAAAATTTGTTTCTATATGATTTTCCAACAAAAATTGTCTTTCTTCACAAATAATTTTTCTTATTCGCAGAGTTTCCAACGCTGCAATTGCGAATTTTCCAGAAATGTCGAGGAGTCGAAAAAAAATAATAAAAACAGAAGCCAAAATTGGTTAGATTACGTAATCAGAATTTCGTCTCTATCCCGTGACAAAATCGAAACAATGGGAAATCAGATCGGCAATGTATAGATCTTGAAAGAACGAGCCAGAAGGATGACGCAACATGTGGGAAATACATGTACAGGAAAACGCGAGCTCGTGTGTGTCTGTAACATTGACCTTCGCGCTGAAGTTCCGCGTCACGTGTCCAATACTCGCGCGTTTGTACACTTACATACATACATTATCCCAGAGTTATGAATTCTACGATTTATCGTTTATTTTTCTTCCCTATCGCGGAATAACAGCTCCGAGAATTGAAAAAGTCACGAGGGAGATGAAAAAAGCGATCGCGATTTTCGATTCGACGAACAGGAGAAAAATCGCTTATTATTTTTTAATTTTATACGAAAAAAAAAAAGAAAAAAAAATTTTTGCTCTCTTTATTTCGTATCGAATTTCGTAGACGATTGACAGAATATTCGGCCTAATGAAAATGGACGAAGAAGCATTTTTTCGCAAGTCTAATATCGTTTACGAATAGGCAAACATTAAGTCATCCTATCAATCTTATCTGGCATGTGTTTGGAGTACAAACGTTCGCGGGAAATTGACGTGAGCGTGGGAGTTTGCTTCGAGAGAATTTCGAAGAACTCTAGATTAAGAAATAGAACAAAATAAAAAAGAAGTGAATGAAAAAAAATAGTGTATCACCAAGCATCCGGTTTCGTTTGATTTCCATCTATCTCGAGATACCGATTTTCTTCATTCCCTCCTTGAAAAATGTAAAACGTGTGGCTGCTATATGTAAATCGAATTTCGTGTTGCCTGTTCGTTCAATTGGAAAAGAAAGACAAGAAGAAAAATAATTAAAGAAAGATTTCGAACGAGATTGTCGAAAAAAACTTCGGCAAACGCGCCTCCTATCGTCTCGTATCGCGGTCATAAAAAACATAATAATAATAATAACAAAAATAATAATAATAATATCAGCAATAAAAATAATACTCTCGTTAACAACTACCGCGATAAGAGTCGATAAAAATTTGGCCTCGCTTCTTCGTATCGATTAATTGCGATATAACCTCAAAAAAATAACCGAACGGATGAAGATGTGAACGAGTTCAACGACCGAATGACAATTTCATTAACGAAATGACTCGGTTATTTTTTTAAATTATTAATTTTTATATTTCCACAAGACACTTTTTAATAAGTTGAAAACTATCATTTTGACGCCATATATTTTTCTATCGAACCGGAAATTTTAACGATCGCTTCGACTGGAGAATACAATTAACTGCGAGCAAGGTCACTCTAATATATATAGAGAGGCAAAGAATGATACGGGGAAAAAAAGTGAGAGAAAATAAAGAATGGAGAAATGATGAGAAAGAAAAATTTTGATGATGATGGTTATAATAATGACAATACAATAATTACAATAATAATGGTAGCAGTAATAATAGCAAAAATAAAATAAGGATAATAATGAATGCGATGGGTTCGTTCAATCTCGCTTCTAAACCAGGAGCGTTCTAATATCCTTCGTCATATATAGTGCTAAAAGATCTCGGCTTCAACCGTATCGACATAGATTATGAGACGTCATCATCGCTCAGACGATTACTCACAATCCCGTTAGTCTCATACACGCGCGCACACCTCCGTGTAGTCTCCTCTCTCTTTTTCTTTTTATTCCGCGTTCTTTCTTTCTTTTTCTCCGGAGGCAGCGCGAGTTGCCTCGCGGCGAGTCCAGAACGAATACGTAACCGAAGGTCCAGCGCTCGATTCACTGCTTTCGAAAGTATAATGGAAAAACTTGGACTGCCGAGTCGCTCGTGATACACAGACTCGAATATACGAGCGTTAATTATCATGTGAATTATGTACACGGCATATGAACAAAAATTACAGGGAAATATATTTTTTATCCCTAAAAACTTCGTAAATTCTATATCACAAAATGATCGACAATAAATTCTGTGTATACAAGTTTTTCCATGAAACTCCGACAATTTTCTTGAGAAACGAGAAATTTCCTTCGGAAGTTATACGATGAATTTATTTAACAAAAGCTAATTATTCGAAAATATAAAATTGACCGTGGCGCTCGTAAAATAAATTAGAAAGCGATCGGGTTGAGGGATTTTGTCTCGCGAGGAATAAGAGAGAATTTTCCATGCTGCTGTCACTGGAGGATCTGGAAAGCAGAGTAAGCGGTGGATTTAACTGTACCGTCCATCCTTATATTTTTCTTCGTTCTGCCAGCAACCTTCCATTCTAATTTTCTTACGTCATACCGTACCGAGCAAGCGCGCACACGGACGAATTTATTTCCGGCGAGTTCACGAACCTCCTCGATATCTGTCAAGCCGGCTAAGTGAAAATTTTTAAGTCCGTTGCCCCGCGTGAAAGTAAAAAAAAACGAGCGAGCGCTCAGACAACCGAAAAATATAAGTTTTTCGTTTAAATATGACAATTGGAGCGAGAGAAGCGCGGGAGAGAAAAAAAATCGAATGACTGATGACCATTGCTCGGTGCAAAAAAAAAAACATTTTAATAAAGGAAGATAAAGATTATTTCGTTCGACGAATCTCATCTTTCTACTTTTCTCCCGAGTGAAAAAAAAAAGTTATCGTCTCGCGATGAGCCGGACGAAGGCGATAAAGTATTTTATTAAGACGTCTCAGATACCTCGTATTATTTCGTATATTAATTCACATTTGAAACAGTAATTCGATAAGAGCTCTGGTTAGCTGGAAAGATAAGAGGAAACGAACAGAAATATTCTCGCCGAAAGCTCTCTTATTCTTTGATCCTCTCCACCCCTTTTCTCTCTTTCTCTCTTCTCTCTTACAAGCGATGACCCTGAAGGTTCAAGAGCGCACAATCGCGGGTGAACGGCCGGGAGTTCTGCTCTCGCAAAGAGCTCAAGTGAATTCACCCACGTATTTGTACCAACTTTGTGTGCGTGTGCGAATAAAAATACGTGTGTGCGCCCGCACATGCCCTCGATTATTATTCAGCCTCTGATGGATCTAAATTATACCCGAGGGACAATAATCGAGCGCACATATCGAGAGGATGGATCACGATCGCCTCGACTATATCTTTGAGGTCAGAGATTTTTTTTTTTTCATCTCCTCATCGCTCCTCCTATACAACGATCCAATTACTGTTCGACATTTTTTATGCTTCTTGCCTTCGTTACCCGGGCTCTTTTGTCCATGAAGGCGAGACGAGAGAGATTTCCAAAATAAAGAGTTAAATCTCGCCGTATAATAAACGTCAATCCGACATTTTTATCTTCGGCGCAATTATTTAGCTCGATTCGGGTGAACATATTTGTCAATTTTTACAATTATAAATATCTCCATCGTATACATGCTTATATACAATTATGAATTACTAAATAATTGAAATGATGGCAAATAATTAAAAAAATTATCAGTCTGTGACGTTAATTAATAACGATTTATTGTTTCGAGTTCGTTCTCTTTTGAGTATATATTTCGCCACGAGGAAAAAAGTGTCACCGTCACTCGATCGCGATCGTTCGATCTTTCAATGTATTATAGATTATAATTTCGGATTATTTATCAAAACGGGCTCTCCTAAATTCACGTGTGTTTATTTTTCCGCCGCCGCGCTTCCCCACGGCGTTTTCAACGATTCACCGTTCACGCGTTGCGAGGAGAACGAGCGCGGTTCAAGGTTCAAGAACACACTTTTCCTGTTCCTCGATCAGTGTTGGTGCGCTCCCACCCGTTAACACACCACAATATGTCGCTATTTCACTATAGATATTTTCTATGTGCGTCACACGTTGACTACCGCGAGGTCCTATCAATAAAAATGACAGTGTCAAGACCGCAAGGTCTTGGCTAGCGAGCTCAAATCATTTTTCCTCCTCCGCCGCGCTAGATCAAACTCGCGCACGCGTGTGTATATATGTTTTTCCATTCCACGAACAATATCGTAACGTTATCTCTTCCCTTGGCTCGTTCGCTTTTATCCGTCGATGATTTTCTAGTCGAGCGACTTGCGCGCGTCGACGGGAACGAGAAAGAGAGGGACAGAAAGCTTATAAATCATACAACTTTTATCTCTGCCTTTTTTACGCTTCGTTTCCTATTACTTTTCGTTCAAGAAATCACGCAGGGGCAAAATTCTTTAATAAAAATCTAGATACTTATTTTTCATACTTTTCGCAACTCGTGCCTCGATTCGAAATATTTTCTCTCGAATACGATTTTTCTCCCCTTTTTTTTGACGCTTCCTGGAAGAATTTGGAAAAAGCGCGCGCGCATGTTCCGCCGAAGAATCACACGCGAAGATGCTGTCGAAACGGAATCTGAATTTAGTGCGAAGGAGAAAAAAATGATGGAAATTTACAGGAGCTGTTTATCGGACTCGAGAGGGAGCTAGGCGGAGGAATCTATAGCTATATGTTTTTTCAGACTTTTTTCCTCTCGTATATACGTGTGCACGTGGAGGCGCGCGCTATATATTTCGTAGGGTTTTTGAACCGAGCGAGCCACGCGAAATTCATAGATAGGGACACGCGCACACGCTCTTACGGATATTTCGGTGACGCAAAGTACATTGGTTAACGATAGAGCGCGCGTGTTCGATCACCGAAAAGCGAACATGACGTCAGCACGGATGAATCGTCCCGTTGACCTCGTTAGTCTTATAAAATCTGTCGCGTCTGCGTTGGCTTCGCCTTCTGCTAAACCATCCTCCGTCTCCCCTGCGGCGACGATACGTCGGAAAAAACAAAAGTGATTCCGTCGAACTGATTTCATTATGTTCCCGTCACGAGCTAAACGAGCGTCGACTTTTATCGATCGTCCGCCACTTTTATATCCAAAAATTCCCTCTATTTGCTATCTTAAACGCATTATCGCAAATTCTGTTTCATCGAATCCCATTCAGAGACTCTTTATTGCTAAGAAAAACATGATAAAATATATTGCGATGATCGAATAAATAATACTGCACTCTTTTATATTCCTACACACATATTAATCGGATTTAGATGAAATCGAAACGAAAGTTTCTCCGGGGTTCATTGAACTGATAATCCAAAGAGTGGCCACTCGCAGTAATAATGACGATAATGATGATAATAACAACATCGATAAATAAGAAGCATCATTGATTGAGAGGGACAGACAGTATAGTGTCTTTTGAATCGTTATCAGAGTTGTCCTATTGAAAATATGATACCAATTCAAAAGATACGATAAGTAAGGATATACTTGCTGAGAAAAAAATTGTACTTCAATGAATGCAAGTGCAAAGATTACCGAAGCCGAATGAGAACAATGAAAATATATGGGATAAAAATTAAAAAATAAAAATAAAACAGAACAGATTAATTTTCTTACAGTACTTATATCACTACATCACGTACATATATTGCACATCATATATTATATTAAGAGGATATTAAATTAAATTCTACATATATACGTGATATAGTTTATTATAATCTAATTTAATATGATGTAAAACATTGCAAGTGTCACTTCCCTCATTTTCCAAATGAATTAAAAATTCCCTAGTACATAGTAAAATATATATTTAATTTTTTGTTTCTCCCCTCGGAATTTCTGCCAAACTTCTTCAGTTTTTGCTTCCACTCGAAGAGAGAAATAATTGAATGATCGAAGGGCACTTAGAGGACGATTTTCGATAAAAAATAGATTGACGCGTGATTGGTATATTTGTTGAAATGTAAATTATAACAAGAGCTTGAACAATGGGGAAAATTTGTAGGCTGATGATAAAGTAGCTCAATTCTCGCAGTGTGCGATCGAGAACGGGAGAGAGAGAAAGAGAATCGTTATTCCACAGGGCTTTGGACAATCTCCGCGCTGTTCCGCGTGCGCTAACGGTTCATCCTCTTCGTCGTTATTTTTCCCCTTCCTCGCCGAGCTCTCAGAGCCGGTGGAGAGTTCATTGCACGTTCTGTTACGAGAAATCCGTACAGAGAATGAAAATAACGAAAGGAAGACGAGTCGAGAGAATAAAAGTATTCCGCCCTCAATATTTTATATGTCGTTATATATACACATAAATATCATCAATTTATATACACCTATAAGCGACTCACCGTAAAAGTTGCTATAAAATTCGACAATTTGTCAAATTACAAGAAAAATTCTACTTACAGTTAACGGAGCTATCGAGAATTTTCGCAGATTTCAAAAATAATAAGCTGGAACACCATTTATAGATCCAAAATTAAGTCATATTTATCGTTCTATTTTCTTGTTATAAACTAAGATTTAACTGTGGACCATCTTGTTTGTGTCTTTATGTTTATTTGCTACCAACGTTCATTTTTGGGTCATCTTTTATTCATCGTTTTCGATGAAAATGTATACGGATATATATGAAGGCGTGTGTGTACGCGCGAAGTGCTATTCTTGCGAAACAGTAACGTTCCAATCTCTGCCGCGTTCTCGCTGACCTCGTAAAGGTTCGAGAACCCTGAACGGTTTTGCAGCATATATCACACGAAAATTCTCGACGTCGCTTATTCTTTTTTTCATTACTCCAACACTGCGAATTAACGACAGATATACTCAACTATAAATATACTCATACATTACTCAAATATTTAACCCGATGCAAAAAGTAGAATATAGAGATAAACTGCGCGTAGTTAAATTCACCTGCGAAAGAAAGATTTCGAGAATGTTCGACTGACGAATATACGAAAACGTATTCAGAAATAAAAGTCGATGCTCTAAATGACTCACGAAGGAATTGACGTCAAGAGAGGAGAGTAAAAACGAACGGTAGGACATAAGAGGCACGAAAAGGGTTTCAATTTTTTGGGGGAATGTGTACGAGGCTGCAGTGTGTGTGTATTGTGGCCGTTCCACTTGGAAGAGACTCCAATCGATGTACGTACGCGAGGAGGAACGTACGGCGCCTGCTTCGTGGCGGTCATTGACCGCACGTCTCGCGAGCCTGCTGACTCTTCGCTGTATACGTCCCCTGTATATCTGTATCCATGAAATTTAGAATATATGTATATACATGCGGGTAACCGTGCAGCTATAGTTGCACGACCTCGCCGAGCAACCGGTATATTTTACTTTATCGACGACGATCAACGACCGAGATCCTTACCGGGGCACTGCCACCCTTTTACTATTTTTTCGCATCATCGGCACCAAATTGCCCCATCCGTTAGCCCATTTGTATGATGGACGGTTCAGAAAAAATTTGATGCCCCATTGAACTGTCTCTCTCGAGCGATCATTTTTTAAATATTTTTTTCTTTTCTTTTGCGATACATTGTATGTATTGAAAATAAACGTTATGAGAGTCAATTTGTATTAGGTTTCTCAGTCACTTTTTTATTTAATAAATATTTTTCTAACCACTTTAATTCTTTAGAATAAATTTAAAAACTTTTTGGATCATCCCTTCAAATTACTTTTATTTTAGTAGAACATATGTCCATTTTTTAAAAGTGTGAATATAGTATATAGAGTTCTATATTCGTTATCATTTCGTTTTCTGGGTTTTTCTAACAGATAGTATTCTTTTCTAGTATTGCTTAAAATTAAATGACGATAAATTATTTTTTTTTACTCGAAGATAATATTTATTTTCCGCTACTGAGTTTCTCATCGCGGTAGCTTGATACGATGACGAATTTTCAGAGAATTGCTCTCTCATCGTTTAACCTAGGTTTCCCGAAGCATCGCAGGATGAAAAAGATGGAAGGCAGCTTTGTGTATCAAAATGATTCACCCGCCAGAGACTCGGATCCACTTTTCATCGAGTTATTCCGCATGAGTAAGGAAAAAGAGATCACTTTGTTGACGCATCGAGAGCTTAAATAAAAAAATTAAAAAAACAGAGTAGTTCCGAGATCAAACGATTTATTTCCCTTTCGATTTTCACCGAATTCGAGAGAGAAAGCTGGCCCGGCATCAAGGAAAGAGAAGAAATTCGCTCGAAAAGAATATCGCGTCGGGACGCGAAAAACAAAAATCGAGAAGAAACACGATAGAATCGGCAGTAAGTGACGATTGACCGCACGGGTCGGGGAATGGGAGAAGCGTAGATTAGCTTTGAAAAATGTATACGCGGACGTATTGCAGTTTTCGCTTTACCGGGATGACCGCAAAAGAGCTCTCTCGCGCATATTGCGCGCCGGCGAATCGCTCGGAGTTCCCTCGCGCTTGGGAATCCGCGAGTCGCGGTCGTCGACCCGCTGCACACAGACGTGTACATCCTCACCATCGTCGACGACGACGACGACGACGACGACGACGAGAAAGAGAGCCGAGGAGAGAAAGAGAGTAAAAAGGAGAAAGAGAGCGCTCAGAACTCTCGCTCGTTCTCTCGAGCTCTTTCCCCTCGTCCTCTTTCTCTCGCACTCCCGTTTTCTTCAGCTCCCATCGACGCAAGATCGCATCGACTGCGATTCTAGTCCCGATAATAATAGTGACGGCAATCTATCGACATCCTCGCCGTGTTATTGTGATACGGCCGATGATAAACGATTTTTTCTCACTTTGTACCACACTTTTTTCTTAACTACACTTATCTTGTATATTTATTAAATTTATTTTCTTAAGTACTTTTTTATGTAATGTGTTTTGTAATGTGTATTGTAGACTGCTTCCAAAAAATTATTTCGTGGATATGCACGTTTAGTAGTTTTTAATACTTTCAGGTGCAATGAAAAAAGATTCCTGTCCAAGTTTCAGCCCTTAAAAAAAGTATTTTGGTGATTCTTTAATGCAATATGTAATTTCCATTTGATTAACATTGATGAATTTTATATCTCCTTTTAAATGTTGTAGCTCACTGACGAAGTAATGTATAAAAATATTCCATATGTATATTTTTGTTGGAATTTTGTAACAAAAAATGTCTCTCGTAATTTTTAAGTCAACTCTATCAAAAGTAATTCAATCTTTATTTCTATAAAACATTAA
Source organism: Cremastinae sp. A BG-2022a (assembly GCA_030522545.1). Lineage (NCBI taxonomy): Eukaryota > Metazoa > Arthropoda > Insecta > Hymenoptera > Ichneumonidae > Cremastinae sp. A BG-2022a. The sequence goes on along the minus strand of JAPYYW010000006.1, from coordinate 56,698 downwards.
ATTTCCTATAAAAAATGTATATGGGACATTTATTTATTATTAATCTACAAAAAGAACTGAACAAAAATTTTTTTTAATGTTATTTTTTTCATCAAGCTATAAAGGTGCGAACGTTTGTCTGTAAAAAAAGGAAATATATAGTCAATTATTTTTTTGGACCGATGTAATATACTGCTTTTTACTTTTGTTTGACATATTCTTTGCACTGTTGTTTTCCAGCGATGATTCTCGAACTCTGTGCCATGTCCGTTCGATTCTCTCGGGGAGTTTCTATTAATCGTTTTTGACTGACAGGACACGTGTGATTTATAGAAAATAGAAGCCGGGCACGTGAACGCAAATCTCGCGTACGTGAGAAACGGACACACGAAGAACGGCCGAGCGAGTCTCTCACGAGAGCGCAAATGTGACCTAATACGGGGCCAGTCACCTCGTTCTATACAGCCAACCGGGCTGTGTCTGCTAGTACACGTATATTTATAATTTAACGCGGAGAAGCGCGCGGTTCGCCATGTTCTTCTCGTCATCGTCGCGCGATCCCCCGGGTTCTATTTGTATCTCGTTACTTCCGAATCACTCTCCCGACCGCGTTCACCTCAACATAAATAAACGTGCAAACGCAATGCGAGTGTATGCATCGTGTATTGACCGAAGCAAACACGCATTAAAGATTTCCATGGGAGAGCGTCTTCCGGAAACGCATATTCTTCCGGAAACTCGCGTCGAATAATATTGTTTCCAGAAAAAATTATTTTTTAAAATCATTTCTGAGGTAGTTATATCATTTTCTATGAGAATAAGAAGGTACAAAAGAGGTTATTTATTTATGTAACAAAAAAAACCGAAGACGCATAGCGAGTATTTATCAAAAGTTTTCGCGCAGCCCTTTGTTTTTTACGTATTTTTGTTAGTCTGCTTTTGTTTGTTCGAAAATATTTAAACGGGTATTGAGAAACAATATGTCCTCGATATTGTGCAACAGCTCGGTGAACTCTGACGAAAAAATATGAGAGTTACGGAGGGGGAAAAAAGAAGAGCAGGGTATAGGAGAGAGGAGGAACGGTGAGAAGTCAGAGAGAATGCAGGTCCCGTAGTGCGCAGCATCCAGGAAGAGATTTTAAACGGAGCGCAGTTGTGAAACGAGCGTCGGTGAAAGATGAAAAAATATACACGCGTCGTTGTCTACGGTTGCGCATCATTTACAAGGTTAGTAAAAGGAAGAAAAAAAAAGGAAAACTGTATTCTCTCGGTAAGCCGCGGAGAATAATAATTAGAGACATTAGTCCGGAAAGAGATGAGACGCGGTGCGAGCGATGTATATATATGAAAAGGGAGAAAATAAGAAGGATGAAAATAAAAATGACGCGCGAGCAGCGGTCCTTATTATTGCGGTATTGGAAGCTCATCGCTGCGATGCGAGACTCGAGCGTGCGTCGAGCGAGAGGAAAGCATGAGAAGCGATGCATCGCTCGCGGCACTTAGCGAGCAAGATAGACGACTAGAAAGAACGAGAGCTATGCTCGAACAGACGGCGGGCTTGGTGGCAACGACCCCTGGCACTCTCTCGGTCCGACGCCCCCGCCGCCACAGAATCGCCACCCGATCCGAACCGCGCACTTGCACTGAATAGTGAACAGGCCGTTGACTCATCCGGCGACCCTACCTTATTCTTCTTTTCCTCCTCTCTACTTTTCACGCCTCCTATACCTTCATTATCGCCATTACCAATTATCGTTTATTAATTTACATCCTTCCCATTCATTATCAATTCTACCCGCCTCGTAAATCGTGTCCGTTCGTTACCGATTTCCAAAATAATTGTCTGCTGTACATCTTTAAAAAACATTACATGGTGCCCACAAATTAATTCTTAACAAATATACTGATTATAAATAACAGTCATAATTAATTTTAAGTATTTTTTTTAACCGTCAAGTATGTAAAATTGTGTATAACATTTTTTTACAAATGCACATGCGTGTATGCACGAATAAAATGTATTTAAAAATGATTAGAAAGTATATTGATGATAAAAATATTGTATATAGAATAATAGAAAAAGATGTAATTTATTTTATTAAATACTTTTTCTTATTGTGTGTGTTTGCAAAAATGTATTCAATTATTTATAATCTGATTAATCACTCTTGATGTCGTTTCGAAAGCTTCATCGATTTACGATCGGAGTCACTAAAATTCACAGGAGCTCCACGGGTTAATTATAGCGACGGCAAGGCTGTCGAACCATCGAGCGTGGATGAGCCAACACACTTCGAACTTTGAGTGACAACGCGCGCGGCTTGGACTCTCTATTTTTTTTTGAAAAATCAGCGTTTGACCATCAGCGAATACGATCGATTCCGTAAAACATGAGTTTCTATTTTTTACGATACACACCAAACACATTTTATTTTGACTTCAGTGTTGTTTATATTCAAGAGAAAAGGACTATCTTCTTTACGATGTATCATCAGCTCATTTTATTTTGGTTATATACGAACTCAGTCATATTTTAATTGAAATAAAAAAAAATGTTGAGTCGCTTCGTTGATAATAAAAGTTTGAATCCCTTCAGGAGGTATCTTCCCGTGAGGACTGTCGACTGTTCGAAATTGAAGGAAAGTCGTGGCGTGAAATTCAAAACTTGATTAATCAGCGAGTGAGCGAGCGAAGAATCGTTTGTGTTACGAGTGTAAATAAAGGGGGAATGAAAGTACGTCGAAGTCTCGGGGAATTTAAAAACAACGGATGTTTGAGTGAACGCGATATCGGCGGGACCTGCGAACTCGCAACACGCCCGCACACATCGTCGAGAAAAATCGCATCGCACGGAGGAACGGAAAGCGAAATTTGCGCTCGCGTTTCAGCTCGATAACTCGGCTATAGTGTCATCGCCGATCGCTCTCTTCTTCCATTGTTGTGTTATTTACGAACGACGCTGCAATTGTTTACTCGTATCGCTGTCACTTGAGTCTCTCGTTTCCTGTTGGCTCGTTCTCCCTCTGTCTGAACCGAGCACATATACTCCATATTTTAATATCATTTTTTACCTTTTCAAACGAGAATTCTTTACGTTGAGTAGGTATTTTTTTCCAAGAGACATTGAAAAACACCTTCCAGTCACTTTTTTATCATATATTTTTTTGTTGATAATTTTTTTACTATTTTTTTAACACTATGCGAGAAATTTTCTATTGATGGATTGATGTAAATTATTCAGTTTGTCGTACGCTTTTTATCAAGAGGGGACTAACTTTTGAATGTTTTGTGCACATTTAGCAACATATGAAATTTAATTAAATATGTAAATAATAATGGCAACAATGCTTTTTTTGTACCTCAATAATATATTTATAACATAAAATATACTTATAAAATATTATAAGTAATGGCATTATTATTACGCTTTAATTTTCCGGTATTATAATTAATGCAAAATTTTTTCAAGAAAATAAGCTTTCTTAACTTCCTTAATATGTGCTATTTTTTATTATTTTTTGTTGGAAAAAAATTAATACGCCAGATATTATATCATGCGTTTTCCACAAGACTGCACACAATAAGTAAAAACTTATTTCTCAGTGATGACAGTTCCCTAAAATTATCCTTAAAGTTTTACACGATGTTTTAAAGATAATATTCAATTATACGTAAAATTTTCGAAAGTTTTTCATAATTTTTTATGTTAATCACAATATCCTTAATTCATTTACAAATAAAAAGAAACATTTTTTTCTACTAAATAAAATTCTCTTTTAACGTGCACATCGATAGTTACAGATATAGTTTTTACATGAATAAAAACTTTTGTTTGATGAATAATCAATTTGAAAAATGATGTTTGATTATCGAGTGAATCATAAATAATGGAATGTTTTTTTTTTCATTTTGTGAATCTTCTTGCAACAATACTTGAGTCGTTCCAGGTGCGCATGTGCTCAGCTATATATCGTAGCGGAAAATTTCCCAGGGTTCAAGTGCGCCAAGCTCGGTCAAGGCCAGCCTGGAATCTCTCCCGCGACGTCGATCGTTTTCTTCCTCCCAGATGCATCACAGCTCAAAAATTCCTCTTTCGCATTACCGTAGAACGTGCGACCTGACTTTCCACTTCCCTTCACGAAATTACTTCCTGCCTGGGAAATTCCATCACTGGTGGCGTCGATTTCTTTAAATTAACTATCAAAAGTTACTTTCGGGTCTCTCTTGATTATTCTACGCTATCACATATACATCTGTCCCTTCTTTTTACGATATTGGCACCTCGAGAAAATTAATTTTAACCAAGAAATACGATTTTAACTAATCAATTTCCAAAATGAAATTTCTTACGAGAAAACTATGTATTCTTCAAAAGCTCTCTTTTCATTTTTTCAGTATATAGAAATTAACAAAAAATCTCATGTTTTGCGCAATAAGTGACTTTTTAAAGGCTCATAAAATTTGTTGACGACATTTTGAACGTGACTGTAGTCGGGACGAACTTCAAGATGTTCAGCTCTTCTCAGACGTGATATCTTCGAGACAACGAGTTCGCAACGAGACGCAAGCTCTTTTCCATTATCGAGATCGCTCGTGTTCTAGGAAGCGAGAAACGAGCTCGCGAACTTCTCGCGCTATCGTTGTCCTTGACTCTTCGTCGAGTCGGCGAAGAACACGCGCATATTTATAAGATGTAGTATAAATTAGTGAAGACAGACAGGGGGTAAATCTCGTCGGCGAATATATGTGAAACAGAGATGAAAACTTGCGCTAAGCCGATATAAAAAGTAATCGGATACTCAAACATTGAAGAATTGCCAACACACGTCGACTTTCGACTCTTTTTACGTCTTTATGGATTATTATTGGCTATATAGGGCTCGATTGACCCAATTTGAGCGATTAGCTTTATCAGCCAAATAGGCACTATCAATCAACGGCTGGTACGATCGCGTCTCGCACTTTTTATTTTAATTTACTTTTTCGTTTTTTTTTTCGATAGCAAAAAACAGCACGTCGATGAACCGAGACCTTCGCAGTCTCTTGAGTCAACGCACGATAATGTGACACACTAATCATAAATGTATATATGGCGTGGGCAAACGTGTATATATTTATAGACATGTGTTCGCGGTTTTGGAAAAAAATTCTAGTGGAATAAAAATTAATTTGGCGTCTAATCGTCGGGCGCCCAATTCCGATAAAATCATGATTCGCGTCTTAAGGTAGCTCTCTGGGGTACAGTCAAATAAAAAAATATTCATCTCGGTTTTTCTGACGTTCAAAGTAATTTGCGAGAATAAGTTAATTAAGAAAAATTGTTTCAAATTGACTAAAGAACAATATACTCTAAATTCAAAGTCATCCAAGGTCGGATATATTTGCTACATGATTAAAAAAAATTTGAAACAACTTTATGTCAGATTTTTTTGAAAAACTAAAACCTTCTACGTGGTAAAACCTTTAAAAATTTGGACCACATATTTAGATCACATTCAAGACGATTTGTGCAAATTTTTAAGAAAATTTGTCCAAATTTATTTTTTACGAGAACTATACCTGAACACACTTCACTGTTTTCTTAGCTATTTTATTCCTTTCTTCAATATTGTATATTATTTTTCATATTATTTGTTTGTGCACGTGTCAATTGACAAAACTTTCACAGATATACAATTAGTTCATGTCATCAATGTCTCGATTTCGATTGACGTCAATACGCACGATGAAAAAAATATTTTTCATAACGCTTTTTTCCTGGTCTATTTGCGAGAGACCGTTCATCACACTTTTTCGAGTTGCTCAATCCCCAAGGTTGTTACAACACAAGTTTAACGTAGATAAACGATTTTATACATTTGTATCACCATTATCATCACGTGGCCAAATTTTTCAATAGCTCCCTACTTTCCTACCGGTTAAGGGTGAGAGAGAGAGAGAGACTCGAAATTCGAACAATTTCCAGAATTAGGCCTCACGGTCGTCTTGCCAAATGCTTCGTGTCTATATCCTTGGCAACGAACGATCACAAAAGCTGGATCACGCACACGCGCACGCCTAAATACGCAGTTACTTCATAAACTCTTCCTGTTACGTATTTGAAACTTCGTAGAATAAACATAAGAATAATTACGCGGTCTATTTTTGAAGAAAAGAAACGCAAAGAAACGCGTTCTTATCTCGAAATTTTCAAACTCTTATTGTCACAAATTTCTTTATTCGCGGTACTTACGTAAGAAATCGCATTGTTTATTAATCGTTGCGCATCAAGGTGAAACTTTGGAGATAAAATTATGAAAATTTTCCTACTGTCGATTTTTTCCAATGTTTCGTCGTTCTTTTTTTATTTCTTTGATCAAATTTGAGAAATTGCACCAATTTATCGCCAAAAATTATTTTTATTCGCAGCAGGAAATGATTCGAAGCGGAAAAAAATTCGGGAAGTTTGGACTCTTGGTTATAAGATACGAGGTACCGATAACTGAGAAAAGTACGAAAATATATAATATATAAATGAGGAAAAAGTGCGCGCGTGAAAAAATAAAGCGGATCAGCGAAAAGAGAGGCGGCGATACTCATTCCGATATCAAAGTTTCACAACTTCCGTCATATTTTTATTCGTTTTCATGTCACTTGCGTATATATATATTTAAGAGTGTGTGTCGTGCGGTCGACGACAGGGGTCTGTGGCCTCGAACCGAATCGGACCTTCGGCAAGGGTCGAGATACTCGCGCGATGAGACTACGAGCACACCGATATATACCTATTTGCCCGTAATAATATAAATATTTTCGATGAAAACGTGCTGGGGAGCCACCTTTGCTTTTCTTAACTCTTCATCAGAAAATCATCCTCGGTGATATTTGCCGTCCACTCGAAATATACAAATATTCATGAACGTGGGAGTTGAAATGAGGAAAAAAGTAAAGTTCTACATTGCTTCGAATTTAATCATATAATTCTTTTCGTTATCGCTGTCGTTATCCGTGCACGCTTTATTTCCGGGTTGAGCGGGCCAAGGTTCCCCTCGTTGCTCCGACGAATTCGTGACGCCCGTCAAAGCCGATTCTCAACGCGATATCCGTTTTCTTTTAACGGCCCGATACCAAAAACCTCATCAGTTCTCGCCGGGTCGCACTCTCTCCGGCAAAAGTTTGACAAACGTAAGTATATTTATAGCAACAGACCTTTGAATACTGGAAACTGATCGAACATAAACATGTTTACATTTTCAATAAATTGGACAGTGCGCGCGCATAATCACTATAGTCAGTTTGCTCAAGGATCACTACCCGGTCAAAGTCTTGCTCCGAAAATCAACCTTGACGCTCTTCCTTATCTCTCGTCGTTTCCCTCCTCTCTCTTTCTCTCTCTCTTTGTCCTCCGCATCCGTTTAATTTTTTCGATGTTAACTCGCGTCATCGAAGAGTGAATCGCCCTTGACATTTTTTCTCCCTGACTAAGCAACATTTTATTTCGATAAATACTAAAATTAGCTTTAAAATATATTTCGAAAGAGAAGCATTTTCATTGAACGCTCTACAATATTTACACGGTATATTTACACGCACGTTCGAATATAAAAAGTATTTTATCCGGTCATGCGAGAATTATTAAAAATGTGCGGAAACTGCGGAAATGAGCTTTCGAAAATGAATATTGGAAAAAGCAAACCGGGCAGAAATTTGCAAATAATCTCCCCGGCGGATTATTCGTGGAAATTAAAAAAAACGAGCGTTAATGAAAAGTATAAAGATGATAAATATGATTTGTAAAGGAAAAATTGATATCGGATCGAATGTATGTGGCGGAGCGCGACTGGCTCGCGATTCGTCGCTGTTCGTTTGCTTTCGCACACACAAACGCGAATAAAAGCTTCGATCGGTGTGAGCGCGATACAAAAGAGAGATGCACATTGAAAGGCACAGGCGGACTCGTATAGGCGAGCGAAGAGCTTGTCTGACCTTGTCCTTGGGATTAATCTTTCCTCGTTATCGGACGACGTCGAGGCTGCATGACTGTTGCCGTTGCCATTCCGCCCCGTTGCGGTTAACGTCGGTCCATATGCCTCGCTCTCTGATACACCGCTGGCTACTTTCGTGCTGCGCGCACACGCTCGCGTAGTGCTCGTTTTAAAAAAGCGGGGAACGAAAATTAATCATTAGCCGAGCTTCTCCGTGTCCCGTGTCCGAACGTTCACGTAAAAAGCCCTTCCGTTATATTTCACCGCATTTATCGAGACATCCTCTCGAGAATTTCCGCTCATTCTCATCGAATTTTATTTTTTTTTTGCTCAAACAGCCGTGCACTGAGCTCACTCGATATCGAGACAAAACATTTTAAAAATATTTAAACAATCAAGCATTTTTATTTTATGATAAAGAGTTGTAAAATAAAAAACATAAAGTATTTTTATTTTACCAAAAAAAAAGTGAAAGTACTGTCAACATTAGTTATAACTTTTATTTAAAGAAATTTTTTATCAGTTTGCACACAAAACATTCAGAAGTTAGCCCTTAAAAGCGAGACAAACATTCTTAAAATATTGAAACAATCAGACATTTTTATTTTATGATAAAAAGTCATGAAATAAAAATAATAAATTATTTTTTATTTTTTCAAAAATAGTGAAAATTTTGTCATCACTTTTATTAAATGAAATTCGTTGTTGTCAAGTTTACTAAAATCGTCCAAAAGTTATAGTCCTCTCTAAGTTAAAACACCCTTAACTTTTAATAATTTTTTTCATAATACTGAAAAATAAATATAAATATTAAAAAAAAGTGAACAGATGAGTAAAACACTGAAAAAGGAAACAAAATTCGTTACATATGTTGGATATATAGGGAACGAGTAATTTTTGTTTTGCGAAATTTCAGATAATCCGTGAATCAACGAAATTGATGCGTGTGACCCATTCGTCGAGAGCGAGGCCGGCCTCGTGATAATAAGAATGATAACGATTGCACATCTGCGAATGAAATCGAAGGGGAATACAATCGATCAACTATGTGGGAGGACAAGGGCAGAGTCGTTCGTGTATATGTGAATATTTACGTAATCTTCGCGACGTCTCACGAGAACGTATTTCCGAGCTTATACAACTCTCCGGGAGCAAAACCGTCGTTCTCAGACGGATATATTCGACTATATATATATAGATACTTTGTCCCCGTTGCGCACGTATGCACGCAAAATGCGCTATCAATTGACCCAAATAACGTCCTTGCACCTCCGACACGATTTTTCCCCTCATTTCTCTCCTCCGGCTCTCTCGTCGTTTCATTTTTTTATTAAATCCGACCTTTACGTTACATTTCGTCTTTGTACTGTTACGCAATGACGCGTCCTCGCCCAGCTGTTTGTTTCCTTGGATCGGAGCTGCGCTCGATCGCGTCCACAATTATTCGACGCTTCGTGTATATCGGACGAGAAAACGCGACTTGCACATTTTTTACCTTGCAATTCGACATTACTTCATCGTTTTCCTCATTATTTTCCCCATCAGTTCTTTCCGCAATTATTAACCGATCAATTGCGATCTCTTGTGCGAGAAACACACGTTTGAGGAAAAAAAAACACATGCGTCTATTATACTATATTGAATAAATGAAAAACCGAACGATGAATTAGAGTGATAAATCTCACGGCGATTGAGCGAGATATTATAATCTGCGCGTCGTTTATCTCATCATTGAATAAAGCTGCAGCGAGGATTCGACTTGAAAATGGGGGAGGGAGTCTTGTGCCTCGTATAGAAGAGGAAACGAATGAGAAAAGAGCGAAAAAACGAGGGGGGGAGAGGGAAAAGGAGGGAAAACGTGACTGGGAGCTGATACCGCGTGCTCGTTCGGTTGCCCGTGACCACGTGGCCTTGTCCTTGCACACATACGTGCGCGAGAATCGCGACGTCGCGCAATTTCGCGGCCATCAGCCGATGCACGAGCGGTGGTGTAAAACCTTCCGCGCGATACGCGATACTCGTCGTTTTCCGTTTAAAATGCGACTCCGGCGCCCCTCTCCGCTCTGATTACACACGCGGATTATCAACGCTCGCAGATACCGAGGCGCGCGCAGGGAACGGAAAAAAAGTTTGCGATTCGACCTCTAACGAAAAAAAAAACAAAAAAAAACCCCTCGCAATTCGATTTCCACGGACGAGCCGCGCCGTCCAACGTTGAAACTCAATTTCATATCGTCGGTAGCGATTGCAGAATCCTTCTTTTATTGTCCCTAATCCGCAGACTTGATCCCAGATGAGGTCATTTTATAAAACGTTTTTCACGCCGATCGCAAATTCGAGGGCATTGTTGAGTCATGACAAACGTATACGCGAGAATAACAGAAACTCGAATCGTCGACGAATCTGCATGATAATTAATTGATATTGGAGTGAAAAAAATGAAGGAAAATTTATATGTAAATTGGGTGAATTGGAAAGCGAATTGAAGAAACGGACATATATAAGAGCAGTCATTTGATGTAGGGATTATTTTATTCGAACGCGACGCATGTATCGTATTCTCGCGAAGAACTCATCCGGAGAAACTGCTGAGTTTTGAGAGAACGAGAAAAAAAAAGTGAGAAAAAGAATCGCACGTAATCTGTTCATCGTCGTTTCTCGCGACATTATGCAATCTATCCTCTTTTCAGCGAACCATCCGAGCGTTATTCTCCCGGTGCGTTTCGTTAAACGTATTATGCCCTGACACAGCGACAAAATGGATCACATCGTGAACGGTAACAAAATAATACACGTCGTCGTATATAGTCACGATTCTCGATTGTTTCGTGTATCTGTGCGCAAGTTTCCCAAGGACGAGCGACGAGATTCTTGCAAATCTGTTACGATCGAGAGATTCAGATTTCCATCGATATATACTGACAGCATCAGGTGAGTAACAAAATAACGTACATAAGATTCTTCTAGTTGCACTGACACGCAACCAAATAAAAAGCTCGAATAAAAGACGCGCCTTTCGACGCCAATAAAGAGTCCATAAATTATCTGCATTAAAATATTATATTTACGAGAGAATTCAAGGAAAATTCGCGAAATGAAAAATATGACTGACTATATTACACAAACAAAATATCGCGTTGAATAAGAATATGCGAGTCGAAATTGATGTTGGTAAAAATGATGGGATAAAAGTTTGGAGAATAGAGAGGGTTTACACGGTCGAGCGAACGGGCGTTCAAATTGGTGAATTTATAAAGTGAAATGATCGTTATTTGGACGACTTTGGTAAAAGGTGGAAATGTGTGTGGAGGGAAAAGCGAGGCAGGTATTATTAGCAAAGGCGGATACGTCAGTGCGCACTTGAAAGCTCGAGTTGGCTCGCGTTATTCGCTTGCTTATTAAATAGCGCGTGTGTATGCGAGCGTCGGAGAGACAGAGAGGTGTACGTATGCATGGATGCAGTCGGTGTCGTCGTCGCATCGATCGGCCGTCAAGGCTGTTCCTCCGGGCAAGGACAAGGCCGTTCTCGCGGCTGACATTGCGGTCGCGCGAGTGCACTCCGCGCTCTCTCGAACGCCGCTGCCCGTGAGACTTCGAACCCGCGCCCGTCGCTCGCTCATCGCTACGTCGTTTCATCTACGCGCACATATATGTATACCAACCCGTCCGTACGTTCTCATAAATTTTAGCATATACCGCCCAATACCCGAGAGCGACTCGATAAAATTTCAATCTTCCATCTCGCACCTCTACCTCTCAGCCAATTTTCATCCTCGACACTTATCTCCAGCGAGCAAACGCCAATAAAATCTCAACTGACGTTCAGCACGCATTTGCGAATAGCCAACGCAATTCTTTTCCCGATAACTCTTATTCCATTTGCTCAAATTTTATCAACTTATTGCTCCTTCCTCATCTTTCTGTTTCTTCTTCTTCTTCTTCTTCTTCTTCTTCTTCTTCTTCTTCTTCTTATTGTTCTCTCATTACAAATATTTTTTTCTAATTTAACATCGTTTGACGTACGTGCTTTATTACCGATGTTGTTCCATTTGCCCAAATTGTATCTATACTCTTGCCTCATTTTTTCATCCTTTATATATTATATTTACAAATTTTCGTTTCTTCCAGTTCAACGACGCTTTAGTGACGTATGTTTAACGCTCCCACAATTTGTATAACAACTCGTATTGCGTCTTTTTTTTTCTTTTTATATATTTTTTTAATAGATATGTTTTTTGGTATAAGAGCAGTTTCAAGTACGTTCAACTTTGGATACTTTAGCCAAGCATTTGTTCTTTTCGATCAATCGTTTATCTTTGTATAATTAGCTTTTCATCAGAGAGATGATTGCTTCAATTAAATTGCGAAAAAGGATCCATTAAAAAATTCAATGAACTCTCTTGGTTGTTGATTCAGATGGCAAGAAATAAAGCTATTTTTTCGGTGTTTCAAAAACTCTCTTTTCTAAAAGGACGTGGACGATGAACAAATGTTCTGGATCATTTGCTTAACATTTTTTATATATTTTGCTTTCAAAAAAGGCACGTGTGTAAGTAAGAAAAATAATCTTATATACAGAATGACACTTGCTACTTTGTATTTTTAGGCGAAATGGAAAATTTGACAGCGTACGAGGATGATCTTTTTTCGGATGTCGTCATTCGCAACACGCGCCTTCTCGAGAACCCGTATCGACGATTTTTTCGAGCCCTCCAATTGATTCGAATAAAAACGTCGTATAAGTCTCATGTTGTTGATCGAAAAAGCACAACACGACAAGTGTTTTTTTTTCAGCGGAAGAATGATAATGAAAATCCGATCGCATACAGGTCCGTCGCGTCATCGGCCAGATGAGTCGTCAATCTTCTTACAATCGCATATTGTTTTATCGAGAAGCGTCGACAGATTTTATTCAAGATTATCGCTCATCTCGTTAATATCTTTTGCCACGGAAATTTGATAAGGAAATAATCGAAAAACTTATCTATAAATATGTCAAAACTATTTCTTTTTTCGCTACGAACTTTACTGATTACGATTTAATTAACTACAGGAAATAATAATAAATTATTAATTACGATCGTAAAAGAATTTATTTATGCGAATCAGCAATCAGAGGGAAAAATAACTGCGGAAAAACCAACTGATTATCTTTGGGAAGACACGTGGACATGACGTCACTTTTGGAAATATGTAAAAGAGAGAGAACTCGACATGTTGTGCGAACTATCGGAATAAACAGTGAACGGAAAAAATTCTGGCACGAAGAAAAATGTTTTCCGAGGTTACGGGCTTGCAATTCGAGCGTGAGCTCTTTTTTTCTGCACGTGTGCGTTCTTCGTTATCTATCCGCTCTCATCGAGAAATAAAAAATAAAATAACCATTCATTTTGGTATCGCGAATTCAATCGAATAATGAAAATTTTATTTCAGGGTATATAATGAAGCGAATTTTCAAAAACCGGATGAGTAGACGTTTTCTACAAACGAATCGTGACACTGGTTTTTTTATTCTTCCGACCATCGAACATCGAGGAAACATAAAGAAAAAAAAATATCAGCGATCGAACGTTGACAGCTAAAAATAAATCCGGAAATAAGATCTCGAAGTCGTAAAACTTGAATCGCTTACAACGTTTGACCTCCGATAAACGACAAAATTAGAAATGAGCGAGTGTAAAATTTTCGTTGAGATAAAAAAAAAGTTTACGTATCGTCACTCTTGATTTTAAAAAATGTTATTCAATTTTAAAACCGTTTTTTTTCGATTCCGGATGACCGCAACAGTTTATTTTTCAGGCTCTCATTTTATGCGTGTCTTGTAAAAGATAAAAAAAAACATGTACTCTGTTACGTCCTCGTAACAGATCGATAAATTTAACGAACGATTCAAGATCCTTGCAAAAGAAATAGATTTTTCGTAAGTTGATGACTTTTTTTCCAATTTGCCGTTTATTTTTTATTTTTCTGAGGGAACGACCTTCTAAAATAGTATTCAGAGGCTTCCGACAGAGTGTAAATCGTGACGGGGCGACGGAGATGGCGGCAGATTCGTCCGGCACCTGCCGACGCGTCGTCGCGACCCGAGAAACACACTTTTCTCGCTATACATCCGAGCTTATATATAGATTACATTAGTTACGTAATTCAAGGACGTCTCACACCACGGGATGACAACGATTTTCAATCTCCCACACACGCGACCATCCGGCGATTCGCTAGCGGAAGCGAAGACGCGAAATTTTGAGGAGAATTCAATAGCGTGCGGAATCTTATTCAAGTACGAATTAAAAAATCGATATACTTGTTGGATTATATTAATTGACGTTTGCGAATTATTTATATAGATTATTTTTCATAACGCGACGAGCTTTTCTTACTCGTGAAATTCTCCAACGACATTTTAGAGTTTTTATCTGGTATGCAAAATTTTCAAAAATTTTAGATTTGTAAATGATTTGTAAAATATCCTTAAATTTTCAAAAATCGGCAATTCAACGTAAAATGTCAATTCCCTGCAATTCCATTTTTTCCAGTTCATAAATGTCGACAGTAATCGCGATGAAGAAATATCTTTCGGCCTTCCGAAACGCTTTGCTTGTGCTACGAAAATTCTGGGAATCGATTGTGCGTACCGAACGCTCGTAAAAGCCGATAAGAGTATATACTTTACGGGGCAAATCGAGTGCGAGTTTAATCGTGCGTTTCTATATATAGCATCGTCAAAAAAAAATGGCACGATACAATTCAAATTTTTGCTAATAAATGTTTGATTTTTCGAAAAGTATTACATCCAGGCACCAGTGCAAAATATGCGCGCTGCAGAAAAAGAGCGAGAAAATGTTTTTCAGGGCCGAGTATCCATTAACGCGTTTATGCAGACAAGGCGTAACGCGAGTGGACGCTCCTCGCGTCTCATTAGGAGAAGAGTTCTCGGCCATATACACAATTTACGGATACGCGAAGTTCACTCGAGTGCCGGCGCATTCTGGGATTCCGACGGCCCGAAACGAGCTCAAGGCTCCTTCAAGGGAAACGTCGAACGTTTTAATGCGAACGATCTCGTTCTCTCGGACATTTCTTACCGAGCCAACGAGCAAGCTTTTCGTGTCAGAGGTCGAGATCGGAGCTCGCGAGTTTTCAACGTTATTTTCACTGCAAAAATAATGTTGCCATCCAAAAGCTCGCCTTTTTTATTCATAGAATCAAATATAAAAATTGCCAGACCGGTATCTATATATATCTCGTGACTATATGTATATATTTTTAGTTGTAACGAAACATGGTTGGCGAAATAAAATATTTTCACACGTTACTAGATGGAAGGTCGTTCGCTGCGGGAGAATGAAAAATTGGGAGCGAGAGAAAAAGAGAAAAAATATTCAATGAAAAAATGTTAACTCCGTGGAAAATGAAAAGTGTATACGCTTCGATCACGTTCGCCGAGGCAAGGACGCGTACTTATTTGTGCCTCGATTTTAGATCGATCGTTATTTCGTGACGTCAAACGTAACGACGATGTGTACCAAAGTGCTCGAAAAGCGTGAAAAAGGCGAGCCGGCGAATTTCGTGCTTAATGGCTCTTTCTTGTTCGTTTTCACTTTCCTGACCGCAACGCTATTGTTTGCATTTAGCGATTAATAAAGAAAAAAATACGCGAAGTAATGGAACTCGGCCCGGTGAAAAAAAAGTTTAGTCTACCTTGGAACGTTTTAAGATTTTCGGTCGAGAACTTCATTCTCGCGCATTTATGTGTGAAAGAAAAAAAAAGGAGAGAGAGAGATATATATATATTGATCGGCCAAAAGTCACACCGCGTCACCACGGCGTTTATTCGATGTTTCGATCGTCTGACAATTCCCGAGGTCGATCGAGGCCAAGGTGACCGCGATTTAGACGTCCGCATTATTTCGTCTCTGCCGCCGTTCGGGTTAATATTACATTCGGTAAACTGGAAGAATACAGCGCGCGCTCTAGTTTTTGTTTCCTCTCTTGTTTCTCCAATTTCACACACGTACATTCTCAAGATAATTCACGAAAAATTCAAAAAATGTGTAAATTTATTCAATAAGAAAACAGAGGAGGACTCTGTACGTAAAATAAAGTAATAACACGAAAAAAAGTTGCAAAATTTGGAAAATTGAATTGAAAATCATAAAATTGTGAAAGATCGCTTGAAAAAAAATTGTAAAAAAGATATTCTAACAAATGAAAAATAAACGCGAGTTTTGAACAGATGAATAAAAGAAAAAGTAATTAAAGTTATGGAAAATGTAGAAAATTGATACCAAAATTTACAAAATCACAAAAAAAAAATTGAATAAATCTTTGAATCATATATGATCAAAAGAGATGACTTTTTTTTATAAATCCAAAGGCTGTGTTTAAAAAATCGAAAGTTAAGTGAATTGACAAAAAATATAAATGATAATATGTTGAAGACGAAACGAATCGTCGCAAAGATTCATCGTGCAGATATTGCTTTCCGTCGTTCCAAGAATTCTCGCAATAGCGACAATACAACCTCTTTTAAACCGATGAAGCTTCACTGATCGAAACTTCATAAAGTAATAATTTAAAAAATTCACAATGGCAAGAAGAGATTTGGTTATTTGTTCCTTTTTTTCATTGCGATATAAACGCACGATTTTTTCATCGTAAAAGAGAAATATGACGGTGCACGCGATATTTAAGATGAACATTAATATATTTCAGAGAAAATGGGAGGAAGAAGATGAGAATAAATAAGAAACGGTGTTTTAACCTTTCGCCGGAGTGCAAGGGCGGAGATATGAGTCAGAAGAAAATTTCCCAACTCGTCCGGGCAAAAGTTCTCTCTCTCTCTCTCTCAATTTTATTTTTACTTCTTTTTTTGTTTATCATCAAGTTGGTGCACAAAACTCTCGCTTTTTTTACGTGAGTCTTGGTAAATCCTCTCGGGACCGTCACAATGGTTTTATCGTCCCTGAAATAAAAACGCGGACGCGTGTGCGCTCATCGTGGGAAAATAAAAAGAAACGTCCGTGTTGCACCAAGATCGTTGGCCCGCGACTTCGTGTATTGTCTCTCGTTTCGTTATTGTGTTCGCGTGTGCAAACTTTTATTTGCGGACTCGATTGTTCTCTTCCCAAAGTTATTGGCCGTACAGATACCCGTTTTTCTTTCTTTTTTTTCCCCTAAAAACGAGAATACTGACACTCGGCGAGGCCCGTCGAGAATGTTTTCATCCTCGAACTACAAATTTTCTTCCCTCTTGTTTTTTCTCTCCAAACTGCTTCTGTCTGGCAATCATTTATCGACGATACGATGAGCTTCAAAAAAATCATCGTCTCCGCGAGACCGTGAAATTGTTCCAGGGTCAACGCTCTTTCGATTTTTGGCAATCTCGGCCAGGGGCTTAAGATTTCACGCTCGCTCACCGGCAGCCATTTTTAGTTTTCAACACAATAATAAGTGCAGATCCAATTAGTCGACCGCATCACTCTCTTTTACGCAACAGAAAAAAAAATACGTTGAGGAGAAATCTGAAGATGACACATCGCGTTCGAGAGATTTTCAAGGATATAGAAAAAAAAAAAAATTAGTTATTCCTGCCGAGCGAGCCTCGATCTCGGAGAAATTCAATGCTCGGTCCAAACTCGAGACGCGACGTACATGTCGGATAATAAAAAGGTCGTAGGCGGCCGAGAGAAAGAAAAAGAAAGGGAGATAGAGATAAAAAGAGTGATAGAGGGAGAGCCGAGAGAGGAGAGAAAGGGGGAAGTAAAAGGGGAGAGCTGGCAAAATTAAAATCTCTTCACTTTCTCCACACGGAGTTCTCGGTTGGCTCGTCGCGGGTCCTCGCACGCGCGCGACAGAGCGCGAGCCTGACAGCGAGAGTGGTTGTTCCCGTTCGGGAAGAATCTCTCCGTACATTATTTTCGTCCTCGTGTATGCCGGCGCTCGTTCCCTTTCGAATCTCGCTCGCTGCAATACTCCGAACACACCCAGCACCGGGGGAGAGCGCGAGATAGTATACGATCCGACGGGACGAAACTTTGCCCCAGAATCCCAGATAACTTGCCACCGAACAACAATGATCTCGATTTCACTCTGCCGATCCTTGCGGATGCTCTTCGCCATCTACATGTATATAACTCAGCTACGATCGCCTCGTTCCTCGAATTCTGTCTGCTTTCTCCCTTGAATTTATTCTAACCGATTAAAGTCAGGCATTTTTTTTCTCTTCACACTACACAGTTTAGTATACGCTCACAATATAAACGTCCCAATAACTGACATCCGACGATTTTTTCACTTTTATTTGTATTTTATTGTCTGATATGTTGCTCCTCAAATTTTTAAAAATCTATACATTTATATTGAAAAATAATGAAAGATTTGAAGGTGGAAGCAGGTGGAATTACCTTTTAATTCAACGCACATTTATTATTATATTCCGCATTTATACTAAAAACGTACAATAATTTGATTAAATAGTTTAATTTGTGAATGAGTTCTGTAGAAGTCTACGTTAAAAATAACCCTAAAAGTCGGACTTCATCAGGAAATAAACTGTCAAATTATACATATGCTGAAAAAAATGTTGTGTATAGAAGAAATTACTATATCTGTTTTCATTTTATATGGAAAAATTCTAACAATCGTGAGGATTTTGTATAGATTATAAAAATTTAAAGAATTTCAGCCATCGTTGCAAGCTGTAAATATATCGAATCGCGAGAGCTGTCAGCCATAAATGTATACTTATTGCTTCAAGTTTCTACCACGGTTGTCGATCTAAGATCAAAATTGTAAGAAATATCCTAAAAATGGAGATTAAAAAAAAAGTTTTCACTGTAGCGTTTGCTAGGAAGCCTCATTGGTCTGGAAGGGTCGTTGCACCACGTGCGGATAACTGCAAAAACGCACAAAGTAGTAACCCGTTCATCGAAACGCGCTAAAATAACAGACTTTTTGCACCGACACTCGGTCACGCTTCCTTCGAGCCGCGAGAATCGTAACGACGCTTTCGCAAAGCGAAATTTGCCAATTTCGTCTACGCGAATGGGCTGCTCATATTTTCCAGTAAACGTTATTACGCGGGGAACGTGCGTCAGTGGAGCAAAATGGAGACTCTTGCGAAATTTTCAATTTCGCTCATATTCGAGGAAAAATAAAAATTGACGACAGTCATTTCTTCGTGAATGCAGAGTCTTGTGACATTTTTCTTTGTAAAATAAAAAATATATACATATATTTTTATTCTCTGTGAAATATATATGTCTTCTGGAAAAATAGAGTTTCTGAAAAATATGCCCGGAAAAGAGACACGAGTCAGTAGAGGGTGCGGAGGAAAAAAACGTGCAAAAAGAATGGAGGATCGGGAGTGCATCGTGTCGAGGCGCACACGCTCTCTCGGAGAATATCTGGTCCACGTGCGGCGCAGCTCTCACGCGCTTTCACCGAGTCGTTGAGAGCTCGATCTCGTACACTATTTACAGGATTTGCCCGCACGTGTTCCCGTGGCCTCGGTTCTGCCGAGACTTTTTCGTAAACATAAAATCGGCGAGCGAGCGAACGAACGAAAAAAGTATAAAACGACTGATGGCTCTCGAGCAAAAACGAGGCGACTCGCGAATAGATCGCAACGGCGGATCGAAGAAGAAAGAAGAATAATAAGCAAATGAAGTACACACGGAGGAATCGCGATGTCGATCGGTATAACGCGGGTAAAAATACGGGAGCAAGAATTTTGGTAGCTCGACGAGGGCGCGGTGACGCGAGGGGCGCGAGAGCTCGCGAGAGGCGAGCGGCCGCGCGATGTCGTTGCCCTCTCGTCGCGTTTCGCGCGCTCCGTTCCGATCTCTGCTTATGCAACACTCTCGAAACAATATGTAGGTTGTCTCCGCGCGATCGTCGGTCTCGCTTGCCCGGCTATTTCTATACACGCGTTGATACATTTGTTGAAAAAAAAAATGTTCATCCGTGTTGCGCGTAAACGTTGTCTAGTCTCTCTCGTCGCTTACCGGTCCGTTACGTCACGCGTCACGGAGCGCCCGTTCGCTCTCCGGGGTTGTTGCACCGCGAACTTCGCAAAACGGCGCGCACCGACACGAGCGCGCCTCGCGATTACGCGCGCGATTCCCTTTCGCAACGACGCGCGTGTTTTTCATCCCGTCCCTCGAATTAATCGCCCGTCCGACGACGATTATATTATACTCGGCTCCGCGTGTATATATACCCAGCGATCGCCTTATTGCCGATTATCCTGGAATCTTCGGCTTTGTTTTTATCGGAAATTTATTCATCATTCGCGCTCGCGACATGATTTATCGGCTATTGGGAAAATGAGAACGCCTCCTCGAATAATCCCTCATCGCGATTTATACCGACTCGTTATTCGACATTTTCAGCTTCATTGTTCGAATGCGTACACGTGCACCCGCCAAACACGCCTACCTTTCGCTACATGGTGTAGAAAGTATCCCGCTCATTGCCGCTAAATATGCAGTTGTCTAATTTTTACTGCTTGACATTTTTTTCCGTTCGATTCGCAGCAAAGTTTCAGAAAATTAGCTCTCCGTAATTACAGTATTTCAAAACAGCGATAAGTCTGAGAAGTTTCACACAGCCACGAAACAAACTTATATTGTTTACATGTATCCGTAAAAACTTGAAATTCGTTCACAATCTATAATGCACACGTTTTTCGTTTCAGAAAATCAATCGCAAAATATTTTGAAAATATTTCAAGATGTTGATTACAAAACTTTCAAATTTGTTTTTATTTTTTATTTTTTGATTGATTTTAAAAATAAGCGCGTCGCGCGATTTTACGATTAGACTATATAAATCCCATTGGGATCCGACTAAATAATCGGCTCAAGGTTCCCGCGCGAGCAACCGTGGTCCACAATAATACGTTTTTCTCCTTCTTCTTTTTTTTTTCTCAACATATATACACACATCGGCAAACCTCTTCGTTTTTCTTTCGTCCGAGGTCGCGACTCGTAAATTACAATTCTTATCAATTCCGCAGAGCGCGCGCAAGGTCGGCCGCGTTTCTTATCTCGGCGGGTGGCGGCGAAACGCGAGGAGAGAGAAGAAATCGAAAAGGCGACGGACGAGCGCGGTATTGGTTTTTAAATCGCGCGAAAACGATTTGTCCGCGGCGGT
The DNA here is from genome assembly GCA_030522545.1 of Cremastinae sp. A BG-2022a. Taxonomy (NCBI): domain Eukaryota; kingdom Metazoa; phylum Arthropoda; class Insecta; order Hymenoptera; family Ichneumonidae; species Cremastinae sp. A BG-2022a. The sequence continues at coordinate 35,597 of JAPYYW010000006.1, read as the reverse complement.
TTTCCCGAAGTTTTTATTTCTTTTTTTTCAGGCGCTTCGCGGCGGCGCGCGTGTGAAAAAAAAATGCAAAGTGTCTCGCGACGGCATAACTTTCGGTTCCTCCCCGCGGGGACTCGGAGAAATGCGGCAATGAGAATCCGGGAGGCGAGGATTTCGCTGAGACGAAAAATTCACGAGTAGAGAGAAAAAGAGCGCAAGTCGCGGGGGAGGACCGTCGAGAGCGACCGAAAAAAGAGACGCCTACTTTTTTTTCTTCTCGTTTCGACCGTTTTCTTTTTTTTTTTTCGAGGCCGAGTCACGCGCCGCTCCGTGTGGCCTTCGGAAACAAATTTAAACCGATCTATATAGGCGATCATGCGTGAAGATACACGCAATGATCGCGAAGCTGGAGATCGCCCGGACGTTTCCGAGGGTCCGAGCGAGCGCGTGCGATCGCAAGCCTCGTTTCTATTACTGCGCTCACCTGCTCGCGCTCAAAGGACAAAAAAATCATGAAGAAATAAAACAAGAACGGCGACGAAAAGAAAAAAAAAGAATTCATCGTTTCACCGCGCGGAAGATGATAGCTCGATTATTTTTTCATCGAGGTCAGTCCGAACACGCGCGCACGCCTTTCTCATGTTCGAGGACCACATCCGATCATATGGGAGGTCACCGCGCGTCACGCTTTATTTTCGAAAACTACGCGGCTCAAATTTCACTATCAAAAAGTGTCTGTCTCGATAAAAAAAATCTGTCTCTCTGTCATTTTCAGAACGATTTTCAACAAAATAAATATTCAATTAATAAGTATATTTATCGATAAATATAGTATAAAAATGTAAATGTACGTATTTCGAATTAAGAAAATGAAACAATTTTCATGATATACTATTATAGATAATAAATTGAGTGCCCATTGCAAATTTTGAAAATTCAAGATTTTTAATAATAATAATAATAATGATGTTAAAATATAAAATTTGCTACAATATTTTGTATCTTAGTTTGAGTATCAGCAACTTGAGCACATTTTATCAACGGTTTAAACATTTTTGATTAAACAAAGAGAAAATGTACAAATGTATTTAAAAAATTAATAAAAATATCATATTTTTAAATTCACGGTGAATTTTAAATATTCTATAAGAATCAACAAACAACATTTCAATAATTTTGAAATTGGACACCTTTTCAAATAATTTAGTAAAAAGAATTGAAATTTGGCAATAAATTTTTTTCATTAGCTTAGAACGAACATACCGTAAATGTATTTAATTCCCATATTTTGAAAAATATTGCTTAAAAATGCTTAAGTGATCGGAGAAAAAGTATTTAGAATAAAAGGAGCGTGACTCCGTTGCTTTATCCTCGACGTAAAAAAGGAAGAAAAAAAAAATGTTGGAAATTCGGCACACATCTGGTGAGAAAAGAGTTGTGTGGACTACCTCAATTCCGGCGTCCATATCCTATTATCTTTCACTCTGACTCGGCACGGCACGAGACGTGCCCTCGAAACCTTTCCGTCGGATTTTTGTTCCTTGGAGCGTCGTCGTCGTCGTCGCGCACGTACGGCGCCGTGTGCGCGCACGACGAGAGCTCTGGATCTTCGGAGTGTGCCAACAACCAGGTGATTAAGAGAGAAAAGAAAGAGAAAGAAACGGTAAGTGGGAAGATGACGCGCGAGAGTCAGAGGCCTCTCGCCGGTCTTTCGTAGAGAGTTTCACAAGCCTCGATCGCGTCCAAAACTCTCTCTTTTATTCGTACACAAGCGTTGCCGAGTACAAACGAGCGCATCCCGACGTTTCTTCGATTCCGTGCATGTATTTATGAAAATAAGGATCGAGGATCGCGCGCGGCGGTTTGTTAGCTGGGTCGTCGGGTCACCCACGCCTCGACTAGTCGATCCGTGCACGACGAATAAAATCACGGGAGAGAGCGTCTCATCGCGATCGGGACGCGAAAAGAAAGCGATCTTGCGAGGCAGTGCACACTGCACACCGCATTTTTTATTTTATTCGCGAGTATTAATTTTTTAATTATTCATTTACGCCGGTAAAATTGGAATTACATTAATCATCATGTTTTCAAGATGTACTCTCAAGATTCGAAATCTTCTATTTCAATCTAAGAAAAATTATATTTCTAAACAAAAAATAACAAAAAAAGACTGTGAATTAAAATAGATGAGAGTGTTTTATACAAATGTCTTCTATTTTATAACGTGCAAATTTAAATCCTTGTAAAATACAAATTTTAGCTGATTATTCAAGTACTGAAGAAAAAAAAAGTAATACGTTTCGAATTGAAAGCTGAATAAAAGATGAAATATGAATATATAAAGAGTGGCGAAACAGACATTTGATTTATACTTAAAAATATTTTATGAAGTTTCTGAATAAATTTACTATCGGTTGTATACTGTTTTAACATCAATTGCGGTAGGAAATAACGAGAGAGTCTTCAATGCACTATATATTACATAAAATTTATGCGCTACTCCGCTCTTGCCATTTCTTTCGCGCGGTGCTATCGAAACTTCTTACTTTCTCATAGAGTTCGTTGCACCGGCGATCGCTCACAATGACGAGCGTGTATCCGATTGCGAATTGAGACATGAATTTTTATCAAACTGTACGGGAACGGAGAGGACCGACTTGCGGATCCATTGAATGTGAGGAAAAAATAAGCCCGAGCGAGAAATAATCGAGAGTCTACGTACCAATTACACGCGTGTGAAATCCTCGTGCTGCATCGGGAGTCTCGTCGCTTATTATTTCTTGCGGTAGGTCGTTGAAATGCGAAAACGTTTCTCCTCCAATTCTCGACTCGCAGACATCGAAATTTTTTCCTGAACTAGAAAAAAAGCATACAGACTTTTAAAAAAACATCGACACATTTCACATTGCTTAAGTGCTATACTTTTGTGATTAATAAATATATCTTATTGAATTGTTCCAATGAAATATATATTTTACAATCACATTAAAATATTTGTTTGTTTGATTAGATTCGGATCTTCTGTCGGTGTAATGTTTTTATTTTTTATAAAAATTCGTGTAAACGCGATTATATAGGTTTTTTTTTCTTATCAACCAGTTTCTCGTGGATTTCAACTAAAAGTAATAAAATTGCAATGTAATGATGGAAATGGCAAGATATATACAGTTGAAGAGCTTCGACAGCTTTTCTTTCTCGAGTCAACAGACAGAGTGTGCTTGAACGTCGTAAATAATCGAGAAATCGTATCGGAGAAGAATCGAATCCTTTTCCACTCTCTTGCCGCTCGAAAATAAAGAAAGAGACGAAATAAGGGTATAGAGCGAGAGAAATAAGATTTACACCGCGCGAAACGAGAGTGGTGAAAATCGGCGTCGAGCGTATATACGTGATGTGTTTCCCGTTTGTCAATGTATACACACAGCAGTGAAACTGAAAGTTCCATTCGTTCTACTTTCTATCTGGTTTCCCCTCACCTCCGCCCTCACACTCCTCGCCCCTTTCCCCGTCTCCCAACGTTTATTTCCCTCGCAACGAATAATTGGGTCGAATCGCTCATTTTTTTTATTCCACGACGAATCCTCGGATATCTCGTAACCCAAAGGTATAGAATCGATCCACGATTCATTGAAAGAATAACAAATAATTTTAATAATAATAAGCGTCATACTTTTCCAACATTATTTGTTCATATACTCTATTATATGATTGAAAAATAACCTTTTTTTATTGTGTAAATTATAATATGTACGAATGGAGTTTGTAATGAAAAAGCGGGAAACGTGATTTTTATTCAAAGGGAAAATTATTTCGATTATTATTGTTTTCTCGTTTCGACGCTTCTCTGGCTGACGCAGCGCGAGAATAATCCCGGAGGCCGTTGACTCGGATTTTCTGTAATTTCGAGATGAAAGAGCGTCTCTTTCTTCTCTGTTTGCCGGGCTCGCGTTGAAACACACCGTGTTTTATTGCACGTAACGCAATATGCAGTTTGCTGCAGCGGGAGCGCGCGGTCATTAGCCGCGAGAGCCTCTCTCGGATCATTGCTTCAACCAGGAAATGAAATGAAACGATGACGACGAATTGCACGTTTTCCCGCGATTGCTGAAAGTGTGTCGCACCGTTTCTCCTCGTGGGTCGCGTCCCGCGAGCAGATTCAAATTTTTCAAACGCGAGCGAGAGACTCCCCATCCCGTCAGGATTTATTCATTTCGCGGAGGTACCATTTTCAACACATTATTTCTTTCTATCAATCGTCTCGAAGATTGTGCAATTATTATTTGAAAAAAAATCATAAACTAGCGATCGTTCGAGTCGTGTGGAAAAATCAAAATTGGCACTTATTATATTATTCACTTTTGCTCGCGTTTAACGAAATAAATGGTCAAGCGAGTGCCCACTTTCTCCGATGGTAAAAGTAAAAGTTTTCCACGGGCAAGAGTGACGAGCGAGCGCCTTTGCTCTCTATACGTGCATCCATTTTTCACACGGGCCGCCTGCACTCGTGGAAAAGAGAGCACGACGCGCCTCGAAAATAAGAAAGTTTTCGTAACTGTTTCTTCGCTTTGCGAAAAAATGCCCCCAACGAGGGCATTCGTTCTATATTTTATTTGTAAAAAATTTATATATATATAATATACTCTATAATTACAAAAAGTAGATTAAAATATTTTTTGATAAAAACATATTATATTACACGAATTTTGGAATATCTATCATTTTTATTGCTTTAGGATTTTTGGAACAACATTTCGTAAAAAAACAATTAAAATTGCATTCAAAAAATTGTGCATACGGTGTGTGTGAGAATTATTGAAAAGTCGTGCTCGAGTCGTTGTCTTTGCGCGTTCGTGAACTTTTTTCTTTATGAAAACAAAACTCGAGGGCAAAAGAGGAAGAAGCAAGAGAGGCGAGAGAAAAGGAGGATGCGCTCAACGGTCTGTGAGGGCCGAGAGTCGGGGTAGGGCAGAGCGAGCTGTCTCAAGGTCGGTTAGGCACAAGGGCAGCTCCGTTTTAGTCCCCGAACAAGAGACGAAGGAGGAGGAAATGGAAGGATGAAGAGGAATAAAGAGAAGGCGAAGGCGAACAGCCGCGCCCTTCGAGGTCACGATCGCGTCTCGCACCGACACACAACTATAAATATATAAATTAATCAACTAAACGAAAATACGTAGTGCCCAAAATTCTATTAAAAGTTTATAACTAAATGCGAAAAAGGGCCAACTTCCGGTAACCGTATATAAACCTCCAATCGTGGAGACAGTATCGTGAAAAGGCCGAACACTCTATTCCAATCATCTGAATATATACCATAATTCGATTGGCAATGTGCACAACTCTCGAGCTTTTCAATGAGCACCGAGTTTCTCTACGTTACCGAACTCTCTGCAGAGAAAGGCAAAGTCAGAAAAGTAAAAATTAGCCTCCTGCATCGAGCATGAATGTTCAATCACGGGATTGAGACATAGAGATATTGCAGAAAATGCCATAAATTTTTCAAATAATATTTCAAACAAATCTAAATAAATATTAGTATATAATAAAACATGTATATAATAGTATATTTATAATTCATATCAAATTGTCTAATGAGATTTAATTTTTTTTTTAAAGTACATTGTCTATTTCATGAATGACAAGTAAAAGCATTTTCAAACTGAAATTTTGTAAAAATTATATTTTACGAATGCATTTTTTTAATACTTTCATTTTTTCATAATCGTTTGTTACATCGTTCATTTTATTTTTGCCAATACGAGATGTATGTTTAACACGGAAAAGCATACGCTACAATGTATCAAGAAAAATAGAAGAAAGTCGAAAAGTGTGATTCTTCCAGAGACATTTTGAGCTCATCGATTCAAAGGACTGACATAAAATTCAGTTAAAATGAATCAAAAGAATATGGAAGGGGTACGAGAGGGAGGAGAAGAGGTCGTTCGCCGAGTTTGATAGCTGGAGTAAAAAGAAAAGGGCCGAAAGGGAGAGTGGTGGCAACGCGACGGTGGGAGAGAAGAGGAAGGGGGAGGGAGCAGGACGAGGGAGCGAGAGAGACGACGACTCTGCGGGTCTCGCTTTTCTTTTTCTTCCTGTTCTCGTTGGTGAGGCTCTCGAACGCGTCGACGGGGTTAACGCACGACGGTAGACGCAAAAATCCCTCCAAGGTCGGTGCATCCCTTTTCTCTCGGTCGGTATAAACTGTCCGTTCCATCGAGTCTCATGCAGCTCCGTTCTCCTCTTGTTCTTCTTGTTTCCCTCTCTCTCGCTCGTTCCCTCAGCGTTTGCTTTATTTCTCTCCGTGCATGCCTCGTCCATGTGCGTCCGGCACATATGCTTCTTCTTTTCTCCCTCTCACTCTTCTTTTTCTTCGATAGATATTCAGCTTCGTCGATCCGCCGTTTGCACCCACACCGAACGCTATTTCCTCCCACTTCGAGAGAACAAACAAACGCACTTTCGCGAAACACTTATTCTCGAAAAATGTCTCACCCGCATATTCATTCAAAATATTGCTAATCTTTTTCGTATATACTTAAAAATTATATACATTTTTCGCACGACGAGATAAATTTACTAAAAGTTTATTAAATGTTTGAATTTTTCAAACTATATATTGAGACATCTGCAAATTCAAACGTTTCATTATATTTATATACTACGTATAAATAGTTTTAAAAATTGAGACACTATAGGTTTTCGGTTGCTACAATATCAAAAAATAATCTAAATGTAAATTTGAAGTAAACTTGTTTCTTTAAATATTTTTGAAATAAATATACAATGCGTAGATATTCAATTATTGGTACGCGTTTATATATTTTAAAACAGAAATATCAAATAACATTAATATATATCTAAGAAAATTGATTGGTATATTTGACACTTTCATAATTACGACATATGAAAACATCGTCGTAAATAATTTTAAATTTACCCCACGTATATTTCATTATCAATGAGTTATAAAAAGAATGATACAAGTGCGTGGGAGATACGCGATATTCTATTTTTCACTTTTTAAATTGATATCTTATCTTCGAACGTCCGTGTAGTGCAAAAATAATTCGAAGGATGAATTTGGCGATTTTTTTCCACCGAATAATGATTCCCTCGAAGGCAGCTGGGATAATCGGTGCAGAGAACAAGGCGAGAGAGGAAAAATTCTCTGAAGATGAGTCCGAGAGAGCGCGGGGAAGCTTGGGAATAAGGAGAGGAAAAAGAAGAAGGAAGAGGAGAGAGAGAGAGAGAGAGAAATAATGCAGCGGCGTGGACTCGTGGATCGGTGCATGAGCGTGTATGCGAATGCACAGGGGCGCGGATAAAAACTCGTGCGTGCGCGAGCGGAAAGCAAAGGGGCGCGGGGTTGAACGACCGGCCGTGCATCCAGACTGCAGACGCCCAATAAAAATATCTCGTCGCCGCCCTCGTCGCGAACATCGCCCACAGCCTTCTCTCCCTTGCATCCCCTTCTCCTTCATTTTTGTTTTTCAATCCGGCCCTTCGCGCCGATCGCTCTCCCTCTCCTCCTTCTCTTTTTCTCGCCGAACGCAAATAATCTCGAGAACGCTCCTTCCGATCTCGTTAATCGCTACCGCCTTTATATACGCTCGCCAAACAGCAGAATTTTAATACGCGCGCATTCTTCTTCGAGGCTGCGCACTCGTTCCCATTCCGACCTTGCATTCATTTCTATATTTTTATTATCGTTCATTTTCATTGCGAAGTGTCAAATGACGAAAAAATTAAACATCTATTTATTTTTCTCTTGATTAATTTGGCGATTTAATTGATGAATATTTGAATAAAAGCAGCAGATAGTGCGTATATAATAAAAAGAAGGTTCTTTCAATTCGATTACGATTAAGAAAATATGTATATTTAGCGTGTGTTGAAGAACGATCAGTTCTTATTTCTTGCAATTATTCCGTCATTCGTAAATCACGAATTTCAATTAAAACGGAGCGAACGATTGTCGAAGAAGTGAGAAGTGCGATACCGGGAGGAAAAAAAGTGCATATGCTCGTGTCTCGGATCGATATAACGGGGGAGAAAAGAAGCGAGGTTGTTGTCTCAGATTTTTATGTACACGCGGGCATAATAAGAGCGCGATATCGCGTCGCTCGGATAATTCCGCGACGATTGATGCGACACTGGCTATTGATAGGGCTCGTCTTTCACCGCGGCCCGTCGCGGAGGGGATTTCGCGAAAAACATACGACAATGAGTTCAGATAAAAGCTCAAGGAGCAAACTCGCTTCGCTTCGCGCATGCACACTCTCATCTTTCTTTCTCAATATTTTTTTTTACTTTATCCTTTATAATATATTCCTTTTTACTTTTGTCTTATTCTTCTACTCTCTCGCGCTTTATTTTTCCCTTAATTCGCATGTGCCGGGAGATACGAAGCACTCCCGCTATCTTTCTCTTTGTTGGTCGCTCTCGCGTGTGTCGTACGTTTGGGGCAACGCACTCGTCCGTCCCGTCACTCTCGGCAGACGTAAAAATAAAGCAAGCTGAAAGCACACACGCGCACTTTTGCCTCGAGAGACGATACTTCTCCCTCCTCTCTGCTCTCCATCTTTTTCTCACAATTTACCCATGCATCTCTCTCTCTCTCTCCCTTTCTCTCCCGCGCTCTCTCGGTTAAACCTCGAGCGCATCATCGAATGCAACGCTCGATGCACTTTGCTCCCCCCCTCGCGCGATCGCACGCTCAATTCGAGCCTTATTCCTTCCCTGCCTTTTTATCGAATTCTTTCTTAATTTATCCCCCGCTTGTTTTCATCGTCGAGTGTCTTGAACTCAACCTAGCTTTCACTCCCGACCTCCGATTTTTCGACCTCTCTCTCTCTCGCATCTAGCGAGACCAAAAATTATTGTTGAGAATAAAAATCGTAAATTTGCAAATAATAGAAAAAAAATAGTTAAAATGCGATGCATAAGTTGTATGATTGAACAGAGAATACAAATTTGGTTTACTAATTATTTATCATTATGGTAATTGTCATTAATAATTACTTGATATAATGTCGTATTGGATAAAAAATAAAAATTCATTGTGCTTGGAAGGTTGGACCATCGTGGATGTAGAAAAAAAAAGTGTTGTGTTTTCGCCCGGGATCGAACCGGGGACCTTGTGCGTGTGAAGCACACGTGATAACCACTACACTACGAAAACCACGTTGTGTCAATATACTGGGATAAAGATAATAAAGAATTATTGACTAGAAAAATGAGAAAAATAAACATAATACCAAATTTTTCAACGAATGATTAATAATGAAAATTAAGAATTAATTTTTTAATTAATTACTTATTAATATTATTAACTTTATTCTAACGAGGAGCAATGCGACCGCTGCGTGACCGCTTGTTCCTTTTCGACCACTTTGAAATGATATTTTGCAATTCTAGATATTTCATATAACCTATTTCACCGATGAATTGATTATGAGCTTCATGTCTTTTTTAAAATAGAATATTTGATCGCAACATTTCCTGTAGATAACAAAAATGTTACTTGTACGTGGCGGAATCCAAGAATTCACATTGAAAAATGGAAAATCCTGATGGAAAAGTCAATTTTTTGGCTCAATCAATATGAATTATTGGATATATCCCCGAATAATTATCATTATTTCCGATCGAATAGGGTCTTAAAATCGAATTTAAAAAATTTCAAAAAATTTGGTGAGTCACACTGGGTCTCGTGGACCCATGAAAATTTCAATTTGCCTTACCTTTCTATTGACGAAATCAGCTTAATGGAGGGTAATTTATAGACATGAAGCGAATTTTCTTCATTTTCTGCTTAATATGCTCCGTAGGCCTCGCACTTTATTCACCACCACGGTCCAAAACTCAATATTTTTTTTATTTTTTAATATCAAATTTAAAAAACGGACCATCTAATACACATATATTTGGGTAAATGAAAATATTTATAATGAAAAAACTAATTATTCGAAGGAAATACCGCTATCAAAAAAACTGTTTGTTCGAATTTAAAAGACTGCATCATGCGTATAATAAACGGAAATAATAATAAGAATAAAATATCAATATTAAGAATAAAATAGCGGGATCGAGATTATTTGCATCAATTGGACTTTAATCCACACCGATATTTTTTAGAAGTATTTCAAAACGGTATTATACATTTGAAACACTAAACACTATTCACTTTTTGTATAATTGAAAATGACTGGAACTGACACTCAATTGAACTTGTCGAATTTCAACGAAATGTTTTTCCGTAACGAATTACCTGGGAAGACCCGACACGTCTTACCCCGACACTTGACACCGGCTTACTGATTTCAAATTTCGTCATAAAACTGAACAATTAAGACCTTAATGGGTTTTTCACTCGGCTTCGACCGATCACCATGGAAACAATAATGACCAAGGGATTAATGAGAATTTGAAAAAAAATTTTTTCTCGTTACGCTCGACTAATTTTCTCTCTTTTATTATGTTTACGATCCCCGAACTATTCAGGTATCTGTCCAGGTATATTCGATATAAATAGTAGAAAATTGTGTCGCAAGTTTATCTCACATTATTACATGTACAAGTTATAATAAAAGTATGCTAAGAAAATTTTGTACGTTCAAGGACTTTGGGGACTGATTTTTCAAGAATCGAAAATAGAAAAATCTCAAAATTTCAAGTGGCGATATCTTTCCGTGTCCTCGACGACTTTAGAATGGGAAATTCCCGAAAATTTTTGCAAGACGAAATGAATGATTATAACATCGAGGTTATTATTTTCAAAACATCGCATGTTGAATTTTTTTTTTAATGAGTACAGATTAGCCAAAATTTAATGCGCTCCGCATAATGCGCTCTATTCTGATGAATCGTTTAGAGGCCTCATGTCTTTTTTAATATAGATGTTCTGATGCACTATTTTTTATTACAATTTAATTAATTCTTCATTAATAAAAATTTAATTTAATAATAATTTGAAAACGACTATCTTGTATAGATAGTTTTAAAAAATTAAATCGCAAAAAAAATTATCATTTCGAGTTTGTGGAATTTTCTAATGAATGATATCCATAATCATGATCAAACTAATCTATCAATCGAATCAAGTATTAATAAATTTTTGATGATAATAAATGAAGTTCAAGTTTTAGTAACAAGTTTATCGCAGTTTTTCAAAAGTTAACAAAAAAAAATGACTAAGAATAAGACAAAAACAAAGAAGAATTGATTTCAAGGTATCGACTTGGTCGTTAGTTTGAAAAATGCGCGAATTATTTTCTTCGGGAGCTTTTAAAAGCGTGTGTTTCTCGAATAAAATCATTGTGCGAGGGTCACTCGTGTGAATAACACACATTCGTAAACGTGTCACCCCTTTGTTACACCTTCGTCACGAAATGTGTGTCGAGGTGAAACGGAACCGTGTGGCATATATTCAACAAGCATTTTCTTCGAGGAGTGACCTCGTTGGAAACTGTAACTGATCTGCCATACGTACGAACAATCGGTCACGCATCGTAACCCCATTATCCGCACGTTCTTTTCATCTAGCTCTCAAAAACAATCTTCCTTCACGCACGAGCCGCGAAAATGCGAAACGAGCTTCATACGCTCCGTCAATGTCGATGGAAAAACAAGCAATTTCAGAATTGGAAAAATCAACATACTCGCGTATACACGTTTCAAAGAATAAACGTTAAATTGAAATAATTTCTACCTTTTTTAAAATATACTTGATCGATTCAAACGCGCTTTTTATTATGCGCGTGTTATCGTGGCTTCAATTTCAAACGTTTGGCGTCGTTTTGATTTCTCAAAGATTTTTTTCACCCAGTTGAAAAGTATATCGCGACTTATTTTCGAGAGTCGATTCGTGAGTCACGCCAGGAACGAATCGTGGTGACGCGCAAGGCCAGCCGGGCGGTTATCACCGCGTCATATAAATTAATAATAAAACGTCCTGTGTGGCTGAAAACCTCCTCGTCTCACGACGGATCGGAGTGATTCGTGCGCGTCGATCGAGTCGAACAATGGAACGATATTCCGGATCGTATACAAAATTCCAAGTGCATTCGACTCGTTGCACACTTCCTTGCAATTTGTGAACCACGATTGATGATACCTGACTAAATTATTGAGCATCGAGCATCATTGAGCATATGGTTCTATTTTATTACAAATTTGGCTCGTTCAGCGATATCTCTCCGTCGTTCGATTTTTCGAATATAATTTGACCTCGATAAAAAGTTTATTTTTCATTGTCTTTTTTTTTAAAGACGATCCAACTATATTGTACAAACGTGGACATTTGAAATTCTATTTGGAAATCACGAACCTCGTCATCCATTATTTCTTTCGATGAGTTATCCTGTTCAATTTATATTTATGTTTCGCGTTACAATTTCATTAAAAATAATACGACTTTTTGAAACTGGGAGAATTTTCGTGATGAATTTGGTCTTTTGTATTCTCCGAGAGTTCACCACGACTGTATATACTAGCTCTGACAAATTGACTGTAACCCCTGAGGAGGAGAATAAATTAAACAGTTTCATTACCTCGGGTGTATCCGTGCAGAATAATTCGAGAGTTCTCGCGAGTTTTCTTCTTTTTCACGCATTTATTATGTAACGCGAGAAAGAGAAAAGAGAGACGCGGCGGAGAGGCGAGCAGTGATAATATTTTTGGATAAAAAGGGGGTCGAGTGAAAGCTTTAAAGTAGTACATAAGCTATTATATATATATTTCCCAGGTGAGCGTGTGACCTCAAACTCTCAATGTGCTGACCCTGACCCTTGTTCGTATAACGCTCTGATGAAACTACCCTTGTACGGAGAACAGAGTCGCCGCGTCCGCCCCCCGACCCTCAACCCTTTCCAACGCCAGCGAGTTTCAAGTTCACGTACCGAGAGAGCAGAGCCCGCCGGCTATTAAAGCTTTTTCTTCAAGCGCAGCAGTCTGACATCGAACGAGCGGAAAATAAATGAGCGTCGAGCATCAAACGAGTGCTCACTCAAAATTGAATACCGAAAACCAACGAGACCAAATATAATACACAGAATATAATGTTTGTACGTAGACTATAGAGTGGTTCGAAAAAGTGACTAATTCTTTTTTTTTTTTGAAAACATACGCTTATTAATTTTTAAATGATAAAAAAAGATTCCTGTCCAAATATCAATTGTTAATAAAATATTTAGTAGTTAATACAATTTATAATTATTTCTATGTATAAATAACATTGATTTTTCTTTTGTTTCGTACATAAATGCACCTTAGATACTTTTTTATGAAATTTGATAATCTGGAATAGAGGTAATTTTTCGATAGCAATAAATTAATAAAAATAAATTAAATAAATTAATAAAATTAATAAAATTTACTCGTATATAAATATTGACGCAGAGAGTAGGTTTCATTAACGGAATGAGAAACTTTTGAAGAACCGGTGAAAAATAAGCCAGTGTTGAGGGAGACGAAATTCGAGAGGTATGATCGAGGTGAGACTCGCGAGAGAATTTAGCGTATAAATAGGCGCAGGGAGACGAGGGGACAGGAGGGGGTTGGAAGGGATTAGTAGAGAGAAAACAGCTCGATGAGGCCAGTGTCAATGTCAGAGGTAGGGCAGAGTCAGGGTGGGTCTGATGGGCAGCCTTCTACCCGAGCACGTGGTTTCGCGACACGAACGAGCAGCCTCGGACGCCCATCTATCCGTCCATCTCTCTCTCAGTCACGTATACAAATTTACTCCTTACCAACCCACTCCGCGTTCCCTTCGTAACCTTCGGAGAATCGTTTGCCGCCGCGAAACCTCCCTCATCCCTTCCCGACGCGATCCCCTACCACGGAGCCGGGCTTTGCATCACTTAACCTGTTGATTTTGCGCCCTCACCTTGCCTCGCAACCCTACTCACGCACACACGCTTCAACTTATCCCCGTTACGGAAAATACCCCGAGCTTTCCGTCTTTTTCTCTTTATCCGAACAATAACAAGCCGATCGATTATCGCTCAACCAAAATGTACAATTCTCATTCTTTCATTCAAGCTTATTCTTGCATGAAAACATCTCTTTGTTTAAGAATAATTAAATACAGAAATATTATTTATTATGCTTTGAATTTCAAAAGACCTCTAATAACAAACTGTTGGAACAATTCGAGTATTGTGACCATATTTATATAATTTACAAAAGCTTATTTCGAACGCTGATTTTATAAAGAGTTAACAAATATTCAATAAGATAAATGTCCCTAAAATTGGACGCTTATATAAGGGTTGTTCTATATTTTATTTTTATTTTATAGATACTTTAACAAAATATCTGCTTCAAATTGATATCTAAATTATTGTCAGACGATAAATTTTATTAATATCCAAAATCATATGCCTTAATTTTAAACAATTTTTCTAGTAAATAAATATGGAAACGTTTGAACATGCAGGTGCCCTAATATGATGTTGAATAGCAAAAATAATCCCATACACTTAATTTAAAACATTTAAATTGACAAAGAAAAAAAAATCGTTCAACTTTTGGAACACGTCCAACTGTTCGGACGATTACCTTTCTTCGAAATAATCGTTTCATATTTAAAGAACGAAAAAAAAGATCTTCGATTGTTTGCAAAATATTTAGTCGGATCGTGTCTAAAAGTGCACTGCTCGGTATTGAATTACCTCGTCACTCTGGTGAGCGCATCGAGCGCGGATTTTCGGGTGGTCCGCGCGCACCTGGATCCTTCTCGGAGTCTCGACGCGAGCGAGAGACGAGAGGCCAGAGATATATACAGCAAAATCGTGATGGGACGTTCGTAGAAAAAATAGTGGGCGGACAAAACTCCTGGCGACGCGTTAACGAACAAAAACAGCATCATTGTTCCCACGAGAGCAGACTTTCGTCAGACGGGGAATAAAATTCGATACGGTGAGTCAAGGTGAGACTCGAGAACGAAAAATATCTGAGAACGCTCGTCGGGAACTTTACAAAGTTCGTCAATGTCGAAATAAACGATATGCCCTCTATTGAACGTAAAATCGAAGAATTGATGAAAAATGCTGGAAAATATTTAAATTTTTTCATGAAACGTTTGAAGAAGGAGAAACATAAATTTGGATGATCGATCGACTCGAATCTGGTTCATATTTCGACACGGAACGTCCTCAACATACTTCGTATTTTCCATGTATATTTTACGTGGATGATATGTGTACCTTTTTAGGATAGATATTGGCCACCTGCTGCGTGGTAGGGTCGGTCCGACCATTGGGTCATCGTCCCCGAGGTCGTTCCCAAATAATACAAGATACCCTCTCGACACCCTTTTTTTTCTTATCAATATACTATCGGTACGTGTCCTTCGCGTCGAAAAAATGTTTTATTCCTTTCTCTTCTTTTCATGGAAGAAAGAATTAACGACCATGTAACTAACTTTTAATTTGTGCAGTAATTAAAGTAAGTAATTATAGCATTTTGCTTACCTATACAGAAAATTACAATACTAAATAATTATTTTTGAATGAAAGGTGAAAAAGGGGAGGTGGGTGATTCTTCGCTGGTTCCTGCATGACGTCGTTACCCTTCGCTTGCTCTCCGCATGTCATTTGTTATCGAGCAGCGAAAAAAATGGAGTGAATTTGGAACGCGTCAGAAGAACGCGGCCAGGTGTTCCTTCCAAGGAAACTTGGCGATAATTCTCCGTCTCTTTTTTTCTGGGTCGCGCCAGCCGGACACCCCGAGTGTTCGTTCCAAAGACACGCACGTTCCCTTTTTTTCACAACCTTTTCAATTTACTGCTGCTTCGTAAATTCGTTAAAAGGGCTGAGGGCCGCGTCGTCTCTACACATTTCGCCAGCAGACATTGACCCACATAGCCGTGTCTTTTTTTTTCTTGGAGAACCTCGACGAGCTATTTTTCCGACCGCGCTGACATTTCGAGACCTTATTTTTGAATAAACTTCTTATGACCACCTGTCACGTATACTAAAATTTATTACAAAAAATTGATCGCTCCATTTCAAAATTATTGCGAAATTCCATGATATCTTTTTCTTGGAAAAAAAGTTGATGAATTAATTGGTTGCTCATTGCTTAAGTGCATTTCGAATAAATTGACTGTTGATTCAAATTTAATTGTTTGACCATTTAATTATTGATATGGTAATTAGCTTGATTGATAAAACTTGAACGTTAACTATATCGATCAAATAAAAATATAGTTGACCAATTGGTAAATATAGTTGACCAAAAATTCATCATATCTTTTCGGAATCGTACCAAGCATCGATGACACTTTTTTTTGCACGAAGAAGAAGGTACACCGGACGCAGGAACATATAACTTTTGACCCACTTAACCGGCAGTACGTAACGACTCAATTCTGCGTAACTCTTGTACTCGCAAAAATCCCTCCCGTTTCATATTTTCTTATCGGAGGATCGTGACCAGAGCGGCGAGAAAATATTTCGGTCAGGCAGGTGCGAGAAGGACTCTTGGTGCGCGCCAAATAAACACTCGTCCGCTCGCCCCTTCCTCGAGTCAAACATACGGCGGAGCCACCTGCTTGTGTTTCTTATACATTTCCCCTGAATATAATATTATTCCGACTGTTTGCGCCATAATTATCACAACATTTTTCCAAAATGTAGATAAAAGGAGAGTTGGAAGAACCCCCATTCGGTAGCCATCGTGCTTTTCTCACCCTGTCAAGTATAATACCGTTAATTTGAATAAAAAGGGGAGGGCGAGGGAGCAGATTTTGCAACGTCGAATCCGCGGAACGTGCCAGCCGGCGGCAGGTGCGACCCCTTTTTCCTCCCGAGCTCTCGCGTCGTCTCGCTCTTTTGTTATTATTTTACAACCCGGCTGTGAAAAAACGTTGCATCGCGGCGAGCGAATTGTGTAAGCGAAAGAGGGAGAGAATTTTTTTGTTCCCGTCGACGCTCCGAGTCGATTTGTCCTCATTTCTCCGCGATATCGTAATTCCGTTTCCTCTCTCTCTCTTTGATTTTCGAACACCCGTGCTTCAATTTGGTAATAACCTCCAAGGCTTCCCGTCAGCGTCAACCACGATCGATGATCTATCGTCGCGATAATCCGAAAAGCCAATTTAAATTTTATTCCGGACTGTGCGACTACCGCGCGGGGGCCAATAAAACGTCAATTAGTCCGACGAGCGCGTAATTCCTTGGAGCATCAAAAGGACGAAGAGTCGTGGGCGGCCGAGGGAAAAATGATCGAAGCCTTGACCTTTTTATATACATAGTATATATCGAGCCACCCACACGGCCAGTACAAAGAAAATAATGTACATCCCCCTCCCGTAAATGGCTTAATAAAAATTCATCCGACGAAACACAATTAATTAGGAGGATAAGTAACGTGAGAGATAATGCGAGAAAATCCTTACAAAACCCCTGACGTGCAATTTCAAACGAGATTAAATAAACAGATAAATTTATAAAAATAAAATTCTCGGTTTAAAGCTTAATTAACGATCAAATTTAGTTTAGAAACTAAAATAATAAAAATTCAACGTTTTTTCATGTTTGAATAAAATGAAGAAAATAATTGTATATTTATTTTTTATGTGGAGTTTTAAAAAATTGATCTCTCATGACTCTCGTGACATATATAGTCGCCCTGAAATTCTTGATACAAGAGAATGAAACGGAACTTGTGTTGTATACGGCGGTGTATTACGTAAACGCGAATGTTCGACGCTAAGTTACGATGCACTTATCCTCATCTATACGATCGAGTGTCACGAAACTCGAGCTGTGACGTCGATTTCAGTGAAAATATAGCAAAGCACTCTCTCTCGCTCTTTCTCTCCGATTAGAGGAATTTACGATGCCGTTCATTTTTTCATTACCGCCCGACACGAGCCACGCGAAGAGTAGAGTCTGCGAGAGCTCGTAGCAGGTAAAAGAGCCAATAAAAGTAAATCTTTTGAAAAAGCGAAAAATAGACGAAAAAAAGTGAAACAAACGGGGTTGAATAAATTCTTCTTACGGGTTCTTCTTCGCAAGCACGATGTGACGTTGGATGGGAAAAACAGTGGAGGATCAGCGTGGCGTGATTTTTAATCAAAGGTCACGCTGTCCTTGCACGGGGTTGAAAGCGTTTCTCGCCGGGCGAGGGGTTGGGGGGTTGAAGAGAGAGATTGCCGCGCCCCTGTCTCGCGACAAGGACACGTGGGTGCGTGGGTTGTTGCACCGAGAACCGTGGGGACTAGAGCCATGGTGCAGCTTGGAAAAACACGAAATGCGTTGTTACCCGTCCGTCCTGGATCGATCCAGCCTGCACACCGAACCTGGGGGGTACACCAACCCGGCTTCGCTCGATCCAAGTAAATCCGAGATACGGAACGAGACGAGGGCGTCGAGCTATATTTTCCGCCTCTGCATTAATTTATTCACTTCAAAAGCTCTGGATAACCTTTTCCCATGAAGTTCTGCGAAATTATGTGCACTTTAACTGGCTGTGCGTACACCAGTTCTTCCGATAATAAACTTTGCGTATAAATAAGGTAAACATCCCCTTAATTGGACTTTGAAGAATTTTTTTTCATTTTACTTTTACTTTAAGGATGCTGTGCGTGCTTAAAATAAAAATATGATGAACATTTTTTTTAAATTATAAATATCATTGAATAATAATTCTAAAACGTCGTGCGTGCATAAATTTCACGACGAGTTGGAAGGTCGTCATCGAGAAATAATTTTAAATAAACTGTAAACGTTTGTAGCAATTATACTGATTATTATAAAACAATATATTTTAGTTAAATTCTTTCCTAAATATATTTTGTGTTCTATCATCGAAATATATTTTGTTCTAAAATAAGTAACATTTTCTAAAATAAGTAACAATTTCTTTCAATGTAGTTTTAAAGGAATTGATAATACCGTATTCGGTTTTGGACTGTTTTTACTCAAAACCGTTAGCAACCTGTATTAAAAGATAGGAAATTCAGTACTGACAGTATTATCAGCCAATTTGCGACCCCAATCACAATCTACAATGCATTTTAGATTTCTTTGTAATAAAAAACAATGGAAAAAAAACATGTGGAAAACTTTCGGTACCGATAGTTGACATATATTATTTGCATAGAAAACAAATTTAATTTGCATTTATCATGTACGACGAAAGTTTATTTTTGCTTTTTTTTTACTTTCGAGTAAAAGTCGTCTAAGTAAAAAAGGGGATGACCCTGTGTCGGGAATACGATCGAGTTGGAAACAGAAGTCAACGGAAAAGGGCAAAAAGTTTTCTTCGAAGAGCTGAACGGTGCTTCGGGATAGACTCTTGTCACGATCGTTTCGGAGGGATGAAAAAGCGCGATCCCGTACGAGACACGTCGCGTATTCTTTCGAAAATAATATAAAAGGAAAAATACGAAAAAATTAGACAGAAGAAAAGAATAAGGATAGATAGCGCTTTTTCGCCCACGAAATTCTCGAGGATCTTATCAACCCGTCGCGTCCTTCCACTTTTTTTCTCGCTTTCCCGAATATAACGCTTGCACGCGTTGCTTTATTTTTATTCTCTCGAAATTGCGCCCAATATATATTTGATACAGAATTCGTGCTGGGCAATATACAACAGTCAACGTCGTATTATTTTCGCCCACGCGAGCGCGCACGTACTCGCATTATCCGTCGAGACGGAAAAATTTCTTAAATTCTCAAGGAGCGAGACAATAACGATCGCGAGTGAAAAAAAAAGACGGGAATGAGCTTACGGGCGAAAGCGCTTCGCGATCGGTAAAACTCTCTTGACGAATCGAATGTCGCCGACGAGATGAAAAAAGATTTCACTTTTTTTTCTCGTCGAGTGGCTTCTTGAATTTTTTATCGACCTGTCAAACCGTAATTTCGAATTCTCAAGCACACCGAAGCGCGTTTTATTCTAATTCAGAACTTTGCACGCTGAGTTTTTCTTTTTCAGTTGTTTTTTTTTGCGTCGAAGAGAATTTTGGAAGATAAACGTAAATCTTTTTTTTTTCGTCATTGGCGTGAAAAATGAAAAAAAAAAATTGTCAGAGGCGGATATTCGAAAGGGAAAAATTGGCAGCGGGGGGAGGGGTGGAAAAGCGACGATAGGGGAGGACTTGATGTAAATCGATGAACGGAGGGAGAGGAGTGAAATGAAGAGAGGATGAGAACTGACGGGGGTTGAATGACGAGAGGAAGTTAGTTGAGCATCGGGCTGGGTCAGGGTCACTCAGTCAAGGGTAGGGATGAGGCTTCGCTCGGTGAGAAAACGTAAGAGAAAAACAACGTGGGAGCTTCGGGCTCTTCAGGCACGCTCGTAGTTTACCCATGGAATTACCAGCTCTCGTTGTACATTTACATTTAGAGAGCGAGGATGAATTAGAAATTGAGTGAAAAATTCATTTCAAATGGAAACACGCAAAAAATCAATTGAAAAAGTAAAGGGTCAAATTATAAAATTCGAATTATCCTGTATTAAAAAAGACTTCGAAGCCTCTAATCAATTCATGGGAATCTGAGCGCATTATGCGGTGTGCATTAACTTTTGGCTAATGTCTACTCATTAGAAAAAATCCAACGTGCGCTGCTTTGGAAATAATAACCATGATGCAAAAATCATTCATTTCGTCTTGCCAAAAATTTTCAGAAATTACCTATTATGAAGTCGATATTTTCGAGGATACGAAAAGATATTCCTATTTTAGATTCTTGAAAAATCAGGCTGGAGGTCCTCGAACACGTTAAATTTTCTCAGCTCATGTGAAACACAACTTGCAATACAATTTTTTTATTATTTATATCAAATATACCTGGACAGATATATACCTGAATAGTTCGGGGATCGTAAACATAATAAAAGAGAGAAAATTAGTCGATCGTAACGAGAAAAAAAAAGTTTCAAATTCTCATTAATCCCTTGGTCGAGGTCGAGTGAAAAACCGATTAAGGTTTTAATTGTTCGGTTTTATGACGAAATTTGGAATCAGTAAGCCGGTGTCAAGTGTCGGGGTAAGACGTGTCGCGTCTCGCCGGGTAGTTTATTACCGAAAAACATTTCGTAGAAATTCGCAAGTTTAATCGAGTGTTAGTTCCAGTAATTTTCAATCACACGAAAAATGAATAGTTTAGTGGTTCTAATTTATAATATCGTTTTAAAATACATACTTTAAAAAAAATATCAGTGAGGATGTATCCTGCATTAAAAACGAGATGATGAATCTTCTAATAAATTAATCGGAATAGAGCACATTATGCGAAGTTGTATGAAGTATGCGCCTAGAAGAATAGCAAAATATCGATTCAAACATGTTTAAAAAAGCGGTCGCGTTTACGTTCGTAAAATTATAAAATAGAAATATAAGAAAAAAAAATTGTCGAAACGAAAACGAATGGAAAATCAAAGAAAAAAAAACAAGGTGACGCAAAAGTGGAAATAAATGAGAAAAGGGTTGATCGGTCGCAGAATAAGAGGGAAAAATGGTAAAAAAAATCTCAGTGAGATGAGGGGGAAAATGTTGAGAAAAAAAGCGGCGTTACGAGAGGGTTGAATATAGTCGAAGTTAACTGATTCAAGCAGCAGTGATTTCTCTCAGTCTCTCTCTTTTCACCCCTCACGCTCGGATGACCTCCAAACTTTCCAAGATCACGCACGTGTCCTCCAATTATACGTACCCCGTGTACGAACCGATGCGGAGTTTCCCCTGAAAGGTCACCCCATCTTCAGCCTCGATCGATAGAAATTCAAGTATCGAAAATTAATTGCTATTCTGCTACCAACCTTCTTAATCGAGGTGAAACTTATTTAGACGCGTTGAGTAGCATTTATCGGAGACTGAAGCATAAACGAATATGTGATCTAACCGTAGAATGAAAATGACGAGGCGAAAAATTGCTTAATATGCTATTAAAACCATAAATTCGAAAAAAATATTTAATTTCTTTTTCAATGTTATGAGCTTACTTAATTATAAATCTTCGGTACATAACAAAAATGCTGATTATTATTTTGGACATTATTCGAAATAAATAATGAAAGTTTCATCAAAAACCGATACAAAAATCAATTTTTGGCTTATTCGATCCAATTTTGGATATATAACAATTTTCTGAATATCTTTTTTATACATTATACACGAAGTTTTTGATATAAGTTCATGAACTTGTTAAAATAAAAAAAATTTTGTTTACTCATACTGGGTCTCTTATGAAAATTTAAACATTGACTATCAGTTGCCTAGTTATTTCATAGCGAATTTTTACACGAAACTTTTTGACTATATTCATTATTATTTGTACAACAACTGAATAAAATAAAATGCACATAATGTGGATAGATAAAAACAAATCAGTGCATCAACGAAATCAAAATCGAAGAGTTCTTTCGTCGGATCATGAGCTTTTATTTATAAAATAAATTCGTATCTGCGTCGCACAATCGTTCTCGCCCTTACATTTTCACTCAATTTTTTCATACCCACCCTGCAGATGGCTCTCAGCCCGAGCGCTTCTATTCCACCTCGAGAAGCAATATTTAATCCACTCATTCCCTCTCGAGAGTTGGAAGAAAAGAGAGGAGGGAAAAAGATGGTCTGCGAGAGAGAGAGAGAGAGAGAAAATAAGAAGAAGAAATTGTGTGAGGGAGAAAAAAATAAATATATGAGAAAGAGAGAAAAGGCGTGCAGAGGGTGTTGAGAGGTAAAGGAATAAAGAATTCTCGTGTGTACTTGTGTATATGTGTATAAATTTGTGTGCGTGCGCTCCAAAGCCTGATGCGAGGTCGCTCTTTTATAAGTTCTTCGTAATATACGCTTCTCCAGTATTTATTTCGCTCCGTCTACTCTTCTTGTACTTTATGGCGGATGATACAGCTCTGGCCTTGGCCAAGGGCTCGAGTTTGTGACACTCGCCAAGTTCACGACTTTTACCGGAGTGTAGGTCAAGGTTGTCGCGTAAACGACGTTAAAAATCCTGGAGCATCGGGGTATTGAGGGGAAAAAAAATTAATGGTTGAAAAAAAACACGATACTCAGCCTTGTGCACGTGAAACGATAAATATTAATCGATCGTAATTGGAAAAATACCGCGGTTCAAATATCATTGGAATTTTTTTCGCTCTCTGCGCGATCATCTTTCGCGAATGTTCGCGAGATCAAAAAATTCGTCACGTATATACCGATGTTTAATTTTTTTTTTACGACTCTCGCGCGCGACCAAATATCATAAAAATTTATTCTTCGATACCGGAAGTTCTCAAGGACGGGGGCGGGGAGAAGGAGCCCGTCTGCTGGTAAAAACAAAGGAATAATTTTCATATTTTAACGAGAGTGAGAACCTTCGGGGTCCAGTCTTCATCCTTAATATCGAGTCAGGGCCGAAGCTGTCATCGTCGGCTGTCATCGAGATTCCGCATATCTGCTCTTCGCGCGGGGAGAACGAAACTAGTCGACCTTCTACGCGCGCGTTTCGCCGTTAAAATAGACGCTGCGCTTCTCTTTCGCGAAACCTTTCGCTCTTCCGAGTCGAAAGTTTCGAAAAAGAGGAAATTAAAATGTTAAAAAAATAGTATAATTATTTCATCAATATTTAAATGAAATTCCAATAAAATATAAATTGACCGTCCTTTAAAAAATTCTTGAAAACAAACAGCGCCGTTTCCGGCACTGAAGGCCAAATCCGGATGGGAAGACGATACAAAGAAAAACGTGTGGGAAAAAATAAGGATCGTGTGTGTTTGTGGGATCATTGCGAAATAAAATTTCACCTGTCGATCGATGCGAAATAAAATTCAATAAGCCGTAAAGTTTCGACGGCGTCTGTGGATGAAATGAATGCGCCGACCGAAGATTTGCATCGGAACGATCGCGTATCTCCCACCACGGTGCCCGGGAGTGCCAAGTTCAAGGACACGAAAAACGTGACTGCGTTGATCTGTCCTCGGCGGAACGCGGCGGGAGGAAGTGGAAAAACGAGCGAGACCGGTGACAACTGACAACGGAAGAGGGAAAAAGAAACGAGACATTTGCCTCATTTTCCGCGTACGTCACGAGGAAACGTCTCATCTCGAGAAACGAGACAAAAAGCCCGCAGAGAGATGCCAATTGCTCAAAAAAAAAAATAAAAATAAAAAAAGAAAATAACAATAACAATAAAGAAAAGGAAAATAGAAGAAGAATATTTTTATTTTCAGGAGGAAATAAAAGAAGATGGCAATTTGTCGTTTTTTTTTCGTGCAGAAGGCTTCGCGTAAAATGCCAACAATGAGAACGGTTCTGAGCAAGTGAATGAGTCAAGGACTCGTCGTCGGGAGAGAAAGAGAGAGAAGTCTAGTTGGATTCGAGATATAGAGGGAGGAAGAGAGGCTGCGTCTTCGTTTGAATATGAATTGGCCCCAATTAGGGCTCACCTTTATTCGCGATCGTTCCACGTCTGTTTGTTCTCTGATTGGCCAGGATTACAGTCGTCATGTCCGAGCTTCTTCGCTCGCCTCCTCCTCTCTATCTTATCCGGCTTCTCGCTCCCTCGGCCTTTCAAATCGCACAATGCCGATGAGATACGCACGAGCTTATACGACCACCAATTTCGCGCCTGTTCCCTTTGCCCTCTGCTGTGTATACATTTCCGAGCCGCGCAATCCGTCCTGACCTCGCCGAGGTCAAGCTCAGCGAGAGATATTCAAGGACCACAATCATACACGTCGATACTCTCATATATTTCTTTTGTATTTTCAGCGACGGAAATTAACCAACTCGAGCATAATGTTTCACAACGATATTTTGACATTTTCGTTTTTTTCCTTGAATTTTTTCGGATTGTCTTTGTTATATGGATTAAAAATATGAAAAGATTGGAATGATTTGTTTTTTCAAGATTTTTGATATGGTTCAATTGATATTTTGCTGTTCTTCTATACAGGCGCACACTTTCGTACAACTTTTCGCATATATATAATGCTCTATATTCCAATTAATTGATTAGAGATTTCATCTTTTTTAATATAGGATACAACCGCACCGACATTTTTTAAAAAGTATTTTGAAACGATTTTATAAATTTAAAACACTAAACTATACACTATTCGTATGATTGAAAATAACTGGAACTGACACTCGATTGAACTTGTCGAGTGTCATTGAAAAATTAAAAAAAAATGACTTTTCGATCAATTTCTTCAATTTTCCAATATGAATTGTTGGATTTCACCCCGAATAATTATCATTTTCATTATCTACAGGAAATTTCTGATCTAATAGGGTCTTAAAATCGAATTTAAAAAATTTCAAAAAATTTGGTGAGTCACACTGGGTCTCGTGGACCCATGAAAATTTCAATTAACGATATCTAATGGCAAATGGTGAAGGAATTATATTAATTCATCAATTATTTAAAAATTTATCACACATGAAATATTTTCGAAATAATTGAAAGGGGTAGATATACCCCTTAAATGGCCGCTTTTTCTTTTTTGACAGTTTTGAATCGATATTTTGCTGAGTTCTTCTATATAGGCGCATACTTGATACAACTTTGCATTAATACGCTCTATTCCGATTAATCGATTAGAAGCCTCATGTCTTTTTTTAATATAGGATAGGATAAAAGATGAGAAATATTTTTTCATGCCTGACAAAAATCGCGTTTGTCCGTTTAGCGAAGAAATAATCCACTTGGAATGTCGTTCTCTCGTTCGCGGGGATCCTTGCGGAAAAAGGAATAAAACGCGGAGTACATAACGGTAAATCTCGGGAAAAAGCGACGACGCTGAGCGAGTTATCGAGAAAAACGACGAGAAGTGTAAAAAAGGCGACGGTCATTACTTCGGCGTGACTGTCAAGGAGAATAAAGAGAGTGAAGGTGGTGAGAGGAAGAGCCTTCCGCCGCTCTTTGGAGCGATTGACGCGGCCAAGAGCAAAGGCCTTTCTCTCGTCCTTCTCTCAATCCCGGCGCGTATAAAAGAAATCACGTTATAGCCGCCTTCATCTTGGACGATACGACCTCGGGGCCTCAAATGGACTTTCCTATCTTGCTCCGATACTCACGAGGGTTAATCCTCCTCTTAATCAATCAGGAATCAACGTAATCACTGAATTTCCTTCGAGCAGGGCCATGAACGAGATTTTTCCTCTCTCTCTCTCTCGCTTGCTTCGCGAGAGTCACCTTTTCGCGACCTCAATTATCAACCCACTTAGTCATTAATCATTCAATTTTTACTCTTCTATATGTTCCAACGATATCAAAGGTATAAGATACTGGGATTATTTTTTATAGTTATTACCACATATTTTAATCCATTTCGTATTTTATGATGTATGATCAGTATACATTTTTAAAAATATGAGAAATTGATAAATTATTGATGAATTGATTATGAGCTTCGTGTCTTTTTTTAAAATAGGATATCTGATCGCAAAATTTTCTGTAGATAACAAAAATGTTAATTATAGGGAGCGCAATTCAAGAATTCAAATTGAAATTTGGTGAGTAACACTGGGTCTCGTGGATCCATGAAAATGTCAATTAGTGATATATTTTCTTTCTCTTGACAAAATCAACTTTATTGTATTAATTTATTTATATTAATTTATATTAATTAATTACATCAATTTCTTTTTTAAAAAATTTACCTAATTCGTCAACTTCATTAAAGTTTTAATATGATTTACATAATATAATATATAATTAATGGCGACAGTTCCTAGTACCTAAAAGTTTAAATGTTTATTTCATAATTGCTATCATGCAGATTATAGGTAAATACATTTTTTCCTTTTTTAAATAAAAATTATCAACACTAGTATAGTTTAATTTTAGTTTTCTAATTTATATATTTAAAAAAATGGTGCTTTAGTTTTATTTAAAAAATAAATATATAGTTTCGAATAGCTCTTGCTCGATTTTCATTTATAAAGATTTACGAGGGAACACACTCTGTATTTGTTTATTTAAAACGGTGAGATATCTCGGAGGACGGTCACTCTCGCCGAAGGTCAATCCTCACGGGATGATTAAGCAGGCGACGCGTGGAGGCAGCAATTATATTGGCTCCGAAGGAAACCAGTTCCCGCGCGCTCATATTCCAGTTCTCTGGGTCTCCGCTCGGGCGACCGTTACGTAACGAGCGATTGTGCATTCGCATAAATACTTAATGCCGGAGTATCCGCTGTTCCGTTATACACCGTTCGGTATTTACGCGCCTCTTTTCTCTCAAAACGCGCGCGCTATCGCTCCAAGAAGCAAAACGACCGGCTCGTCCCGCATCTGTTTTTCTCCACGTGTCGAATTTTTCAAATTTCTGCGCACATCTTATATTTCAACCTTCGGGGAGGTTAATATAGAGTAGCATTACGACTCAACGACGAGGTACTTTTATTTTTTAGAAAATAAAGATAACACTCGTCGTCTCAAATATTTGGATGAGTCAGAAATTATACTCATTCTATCGCGGTTTTTCAAACTTTTTAGATAACACTTCTTCGTCGCGATAAGATATTAATTTACGAAAAAAATAAATTAACGAGCGAGAAAATTGGCGCAGAAGAGGTTGATGAATCAAATTTTGGCTATCTATTCTTCCACACGGTAAAACTATATCGAGATTAAAAATACTCTTCGCCGAATAGGATGAAAAATAAATATATTTATTTTGGTGACAGCTTATTATAAAAGCACTCACTTTTATTGTGCCAGCTATCACCAATAAAATTTTCAATCAATAATTAATATTATTCAAAAATATATGTCGTCAATGCTGAAAAAATATGCTTGTACGAGATGAGTAATTCGTAGTTATGACACGAGAAAAGGAATATTCAAGATTAGTCCACCCACGTGCTCGACCGTGAATAACCCGAGAGCCTCGTTTCCTCTCGTTGCGACAGCTGTGACTCTTCGGGTCTCAAGATGCAAATTCAAGGAGCCAACAATTGGCGAGGAATGTTTCGGTGACTCTTTTATTCTCTACCTCCTTTTTTTCTCCTTGAATTTAAATCATCATTAAACTCTGTGTAAAATTTGAAAAATTGCCCACTCGAATCCCTACCAAAATTATACGAAGGACAAAGTTTTAGAAAACCTGGAAAATTAAATTTCGAGATATATATTTAACATGTATAATCGCTCGATGCAACATTTTTAAAAAATTTTAAAATTCATTTGCGTGAATAAAATCGACGGGCGAGCAAGAATCGTTAATGAGACGAAAAAAATCGATGCAATCACGGAGCGTGACGATTTCTCGATCGGGAGATGGGAAAAATCGCGTCTGACGAGTGCACATACGGAGGAAAAAAATTGATCGCGTCGAGACAAAGAGAGACAACGATCGCACTTTCACCGGGGCATTATTTCCTTTGGAAGTAACGACGCGTTTACGTTCGTTCTTTTTTTTTCACGGTGAGCCGCGGTCCGCTGGATGCGCTTTATTTTCCCTTTCACGAGGGGAAAAAATTAGAGAAAATAACGAGAGAGAAAGAGGAAACGAGGGGGAGAGAGAGAGAGAGAGAGAGGTTGAAAGAAAAAGCAATTATGAAATGAGGAATTGGACCGGAATAAAATACGGTTTGCCTTTGCTCACTCGCGCAAATTCGGTCTCGATGAAGCGGCCAATGGCGCTGACACTTCCGGACCGGATGGGCGAGGAAGTCTCTGCGTCTCTCTCGCGCTCTCTCAGCTCGTTGCACTTTTCTCGTCGCCCGGACGATTTCGCAAATTGTAATTTTCGACGTCAGGGTCGACGCGATTCGACCGAAAATCGAGAAAAAAGAATTTAAACGTTCATTATTGTGTGTTGGCGACGTTCGATCAATGGTCAATCAAGGTGAATTTCATTTGAAATACACGCAGGAGGCGACGAATTTTTAGAGAAGAGCATGTATACCGCTTTATTTTGTCGTTTCGCAAGCGAGCTCTTGTGAAATTTGGAAATTGGACGAGAGAAAAGGGTTCGGGGAGGCTTCGGAGCGGATATGGGCGCGGGTGTGGCACGTCCGAGAAGAATGACGCGATGGACAGGCCCGCGATCGCTCGCATAAGCGAACGAGCGTGTAGGGTCGCTCGGTCAGTTGACCCTGGATTTTATTTATGTTTCCCCATGCCGTATATATAAAAGCCGGTTACACACATGAAGGGGTCCTCGACTCGAAGGTCTGCTCCCAGACTCATCTCTCTTTCTTCATCGTTTTATTTTTTTTTTTCACATCCACGTCTCTCTCCAATTCACTCATTTCGCTCATTTCTATCTTTCTCTCTCGGCGTATCATTCATTCGCAATCTCTCCGTCTCTCTCTTTCCTTCTTTCTCGTCACTTTCGAGTCACGTTCGCTCGATTTTGACAATATAACGTTTTTTTTTCTTCTTTCTCGTCCTCGTCTCTATTTTTACCGAGATTCCTAGACGAGGCCGCGTCCCGAAAAAAAATCGTGGGACCGAGCCGACGAATCTCCATGCGGATCGCGAAGAAATCGTTTCATCGGAGAGCGCGCGCGCGTTTCCGCCCGGCTCTCTCGCGACGCTTACGTGCTGACGACGATCTGCCGTAATGGGATCTCGTTCGAGATCCAGTTAAAGCGAGAGAGCACGCAACGAGCATCGCGAGCTCACATTCGCAAGAGTTTCATTCGACGTAATAAACCAGGAAGTGCTTTTTTCCCTCCTCTCTTTTTCTCTCTTGGTCTATTTTTTATCTTTCTCTCGCATTATCAATCTCTCTCTCTTGCTCTCTTTTTTGTTTCTTGTACCCGGTAAACCTTGAACGTCGTCCTTGATTCGAAAAAATGCCTCCTCGCTCACGTCACGATGAAATAATGTACACACGAGAAATTTTGCACACATTTTTCCTCAGTAGCGTACAAAGCCTGGTGCAAATGACAATTGTAACTCACAGTGACGGGAATTGACGCGATCAATCGAGCTCGGCAGCCACGGGTCACGGGAAAATAATGTCACGAAAGAGAATTGACATTTTTCTACTTTTGTTTCTATATATGTCTTTCTAGGCTGCTCACTTTTTTTTTGCAGTAATCGTCGTGCATGGAAAGAAAATTAATGAATCATCAATTTATCATTCTTTTTGTTCGTCTAAATCAAAAAATTGCTATTAATTTTTCATTTATATTTTTTTAAGCAGATATTTCTTATGCAGCTTTTAATATTTTCAGACAACCGCGCTGTATTAAAAATTGCTAGATTAATATTGATTTGCCTAAATTTTTAAAGACGTTCTTAATTCGATCTTTATACAGAAAATTAATATATTGCTTCTATTAATTTTAATTTTTGTCGAACTTTACAGATGATTTCTACCAGATAAAAACGCTTTCCCGTTGCTAGAAAAAAAATTTTTATCATTTTTCAGAGGACCTCCCAGACTGACAAACTCTCAAAAATATTGAAATAATCTAAAAAGTGATGATATAATTTCCTTTTCTCTCAATGAATGAGACCCAGTAAAACGAGTGGCTATCACAAAATCATAGCTATACGAAATGTCCTCGTGCTTCGATAATTTAAAGAATTTCGCAATGCCTCAAAAATGTTCGCACGTATTAAAGCGAATTCAAATAAATCAAATAAATCAAAATAATATTACAAAAAGGGTATAATAAATAAGAAAAAAAATATGGAATAGAGTAAAATATAAAAATCAGAAAGTTTGAAAATTTCGAGTTGCGAGTATAGATATAGAGCTTATTATTCGACCTCGGTGCAAACGCTGACAGCAGTATTCGGAACGACGAGAGAGGCAATTTCTCTGGCTCGTCTCCGGCTCTCCCCCGACGTTCATCGCGGGAGCGCCAGGCGAGGAAAATCGAGGTGAAACATTCACTTTCCCATTCGAGCGATTATACACGATGCGGAGTATAAACGGTCACGAAATCGGGTCATTGTGTATCTCGGTCTCCGCGCGCGGAGAAAGTGAGAGTACATCGTATTATCCACGCTTTTATCCGACGAGCGAGTGCACAGCGAAAAAAACAAGGAGAAGAAAAGAAAAAGTCACATAACGAATTCTGTGCAGGAGAGAGAATGAAATTCGGATCGAGATGATCCTCTGATGAGAGAGCGCACGGGGAACGAATCGCCGGAGATTAGTTCTCGCTTCGTCGTTTCGACAACCCACGATGTATCCATTCCAACTTCCATATCAGAGTTTCTAATTTCGAATTTCTAATGCACACGTAACCGAGACTTTCTATGGGTGAGAGTTCGCGCCGCCTCTCTGACTCACCGCTCTCTTCCCTGTCGCTCAGACGATCGACTTTTCTTCACTTTTTCGCAAATTTGTTCGCCAATTCTTCCATCGTGTATTTATATTTACATATTTATTATTTCAAAATATAAATTTCAAGTTTTATTATGGCATAATTATAAGCAAATAAAATATTATGAGTAATATTATAATTTTTTTTTGTGATTGATATACTATAATAATGCAAATGAAGAATTCACGCTACATGTAAATTATTTCTGTATTATCTTTTTATTATTATTACTATATTTTATTATTCGTGTATCACTGTAAAAAATCTGGTGTTCAAATGGAGTTAATTTAACACCATTCTTGATCTAAATAGATTCCACTGTTTGGTATAGAATGGCATATAGTGTTGATAGATATGGTTTGATATACTCTGTTAAATCAGTATAAAATAATATAAATAATATTTTGGAATAATGTAAGTTTCGATGTGTTTGTAAGGTTCATGCACATTATATGCAATTTTGTTCGTAAAAAATTCCATGTTAACAAGTTCGTCAATGATTTTGTTTTTCTCTTTCTCTGAATGTATCCTGATGTAAGGTTGCTGAAAATATCGATTTTGAACCCGCTCGTAAAATCAGCAAGTATAACACACCACTCAACATTTTATACCAAACACACATCGGTGTTATTATTTTACACCATTTCCTTTTACCTCTCACACAATTTGGTAAACACCGCAAAATTTTTTACACTGTATGTATCCAAGCAGGCATCGATCGTGTATTATCAACGTCCTAATAAATCATTGAAAAACGAGAGTATCGCGATCAATCGAGATCGAGTAGAAAAAGCGTACTCGCTCTGACCTGGCATGAAATTCGTGAAACGTGGGTGGACGACCTATTTACCCACTTATAACTTATTCATCATTGTCCCGGAATAGAAAAGCCTTCTTCTTCTCTCTCCTTCGTCCGTCCGTTTAAACACGATCAGCCCGAAACACGTACACCTACTTTCCGCCTAACAATGGATTCAGCGCGCCGAGAGCGAGCATCACATAAATCGGGAACGATCGCTCGTGCCGTTCGTCGATATCGGTCCGGGGGGTCGGAAGTGCAGAAAGCAGGATGGAAGAAAGAACAAAAAAAAACAATAATTTGTAATTCTACCGGGAAGCTTGCTCAATATCGAGGATAAGAAATCGCGTTGCGACATCATCGTGCATTGTTTTAAATGTCGAAAAATGATTTTAATTGAGTGGACGAGGTTCATATATAGTCAAAATGGCCATGAGTATAGCTCGGACGATGTCGAAGAAAAATTCATGTATGTGTAGGTGTATATATATAAAATAAATGTGTGTGTGTGCGAGAGAGGAGTTTGCTGTGCGCGTTACCTCTCTCGTAACCCTCTGTCATAAACGCGTTCGCAAGTTATCTAGTTTTGAGGTCACGTTCCACTTTTCTCTCTCATCGCCCTAAAAAAGTGGCCGATCGCGAGTTAACCGACCCTGAAAGCAAGCGTGGGTTCTCACAGTTTGCCTCTCGTGTTCCGTTATTACGATAGAGCCTGAAAAATTAGGAAGGCAAAAATGATTGTCCGAGTTGATCGCCTGCTTACTTAAAAACATATCAATTGTCTCCTCGACGCTTGTGTGCATTTGTCACTGCGCTCCTTCGCTCTCTTCCCCCTTTCATCGTTAAATAACGAGATATATATGCCGGAAGCGATCGCGAGGAGAGAAAATATTTAGAAAGGAACAGAGAGCCTTGAGATCTATTTTTATAGCGCGAAAGAGAGGTTATTGCGAGTCGGGGAGGAGACGGAAATGAAATCGGACGTTGAATAAATTGAAAATCACACTTTTTGTTTCCAATTTATAATAGAAAATATAATGGAAATTTTAATACATAATTTTTTGGTGTCAGGATGAAATGTCCGGAGGTGAAGAAAATTAATGTGTTACTCGCGTCGCTGCTTCATATCTCTTTTTGTTACGAAATCGCGTTTGCGAGAATTTCTAAGCGCGAAAAGTGTCAAACACGTGTGTCAACATTACTATATACTCATCTTGCGTCAACGAAATCTATGAGAACAAACACGCGTTTCGCCGATCGATCACACGCGATGGCCTTCGCGCACGGATAACGGGACTAATTTTCAGCGATCGTCGACCCCGCGAGATACAATATCTCCCTTATCGAGCGATCCGATGTCCCGCTTACGATAAAACGCCTCACTTTTTACCCGTGACCAAACGCTATCGAGCAATTATCTCAATGAAAAGCCTTCCGTACTTGAAATCGTGATTCATGGATAAATCCCTATTTTCGGGATTTTATACATTTTATCAACTTTTTTTTACAACCAGGAAAAAAAATGTACCGTTGAGTTAGAATGTTTCGTTGCGAGTTTTGACACAGAACATTTTTCTACATCGCTTCTATTATATTGACCAATTTATTTTTGAAAATTTTTAAAAATACATGTAGTCAAAATTTGTATTAAAATTTGACATATGAAAATTGATAATTTGCATGAATATAAACTCTTCAAATCGTGATTTAATAAAATTAACTTTTTGATAGAGGAACTGTAGAGGAAAAATGATAAATAGTTATACGAAAAGAAAATAAAGATAAACTTATTCGAGAATTAGAATAATTTGTCATGAAGATGTGTTGAAAATTTTTCTACGTTGTTTTCTTGTTTGACATATCAAAAGTCAAATTTTGTCACGTCCTTAAGATCTAAAAATGAGTTGTTTCCCGTCGAGTCGACGATGAGTTGCTTACAAAGTCTCGGGATCTCGGTTGCAGCTGAGTGTCGGCCAATTTCTACCGTTTGTCTCTCCCTCACACGTTTCGCGTCTTCTCATATGCCCGAAAATTATGAAGAAATAAACGTTACAAAAGTGGCGATAAGTTTTCGACTTCGGAGGGAGCGAGTCCGTCGAACGACAGATGGCAATGTTCCAAACATTTTTTGCTCCTCTAATTTCTCTTTTACGCTCAAACGATCGCGTACTCAAACAAATATTACACCGGTGCGAGAACCAATAAATCAAAAAAAGAACATTCACGACTTATTCTATTTAAAAATGCTTAAATTTCCCTAATTTTATTAACTTTTATGCTATTAATTTACTACAATTAACTTTAAATATCGAAACAAAGGATCCACAAATAATAAAAATTATTATTTTTTTCCATTCCTCAACGTTTCACAAAATCGCTCACGCTTGTGTGTAATTGTGTAAAAAAAAGGAGTAGAAAGTGAGAATAATTTCGAGTGTTTTGTATTGAGAAATGGAGAATCGTGAAAGAGGAATTATCTGTGAAGCCTATAATGCGGCGAGGCAACAAAAAATCGTGTAAAAAAAAAGTTGAAACGGTGAGATGCCTAAATTTCGAAGAAAGTAAAAATGAGAAGAAATTCGGTAGTTCTCGGTTTGCGGATCGGAGACGTAAGAAGAAAGAGAGAGAGAGAGAGAGAGACAGAGCGATCTTTTGTTATTCCACGTGACCCAGAAACCTCGTTTTTCGTCTCGTTTTGAGGCACGCACGAAATA
This sequence comes from Cremastinae sp. A BG-2022a, assembly GCA_030522545.1. Classification (NCBI taxonomy): domain Eukaryota; kingdom Metazoa; phylum Arthropoda; class Insecta; order Hymenoptera; family Ichneumonidae; species Cremastinae sp. A BG-2022a. The sequence continues at coordinate 859 of JAPYYW010000006.1, read as the reverse complement.
TTCGTAATGGTTCGTAAACGTGCGCCAGCGAAGGATAAAAAAGGCTCGTGGAGCACACGCGCGCGTCTTTCGCTCGTTCATTTTTTTTTCTTCCGTTTTTTTTTAACTCACGTCGTAAGTAGTGTCTCGCAGGGAAAGTAACGCTCGTCTCGGCTCGATGTAGGGAAAGTGAAAGCTGTCGCTTCCGGGGTAACCGTCCGCGAATCCAGTTCCTCCTCCCATCACCGCCCGCTACTTGATGCCGATTGAAAAGAGAGAGATTACGCTTTTTTTCACTCTTTCTGAATTAGCCGACGGATTATTAATGACCTCGGGGAATCTTTTCGGATGGATGCTGATGAAAGGGTGAATCGCTGACCTCGTCTCTTTTTCTCTCTTACGAGTGAAAGTGACTAATGCTTTTCTTTCCCAAGCGTTCCGCGCGCGACGCTTCAACCGAATAAATTACCCTTTACAATGATTTTTCATAACATGCAATTACTTCCATACTTTCCGAGTATATAATAACTGTTAAAAAAGATATCGGAAAGAACATTTTTATTACAGTTGTAAATCCATTTTTTATTATTAACGAGTGAGTGATTTCATTTAAAAATATATACACGCAGGTTCGATTAATTATTTTAGTGATGAAAGAGAATTTTTAAATTGGATCAACGACTTTCTAGTCGTACACATAGCTCTTAATAGGACGGTTCTGATGATTTTCACCAAGAAAGTGACATTATTTTGTAATAGAAAGTTCAATTTAACCAGTGAAATATACACTGTAAAAAATCTGCGGTGTAAATCGAGAAAATGTAGGTGGTCAAAAAACCTGGTGTTAAAAATAACACAATCGACTTGCAGAAACAACACT